>QFDV01000021.1:9888-24747 GCA_003315845.1 Lactarius trivialis
TTTTCCGTGGACTCGCGTTCGTCCCACGGCTTTATCGTTTCCTTTGCATCCTCCGGAACGGTGAGATTTAAACCGTGTACGCTTCCTCGGAGCGCCATCAATCTGTGGGTGAACGTGATTGTGTAACAGACAAGCTCACTTCTCTCTGTCTATTACCGCGAAAAGGTTGTCTATATTGCTGCCCACTATCTGAGATGCATTCGAGTTTGGTTCTGGTTCCATGATATTGTCTGAGTGTGAGTCTCTGGTAATTGAAGAGAGCAAATACAAGCCATCGAAAATAATTAATTAAATAAGTAAAAGCTCATGATGGTCGCGTCGCGTCTTTTGAGTCTCCGAGACGTTGATGATGAACAGACTCACAAGGGGGTCCGTCTCCCGCTCTCGTCTGTTCGTCAGGCCGACCCTGCACAACCATACAGTTCTCTTACGCCCCTACTCCTCTGACCCTCCCTCCCCATCCGCACCTCCTCAACCCCAAACCGGAGTGCCAGCGCAAGCACCGACAAACGAGGGGACCCTCCCGACGCCACGGCGGCGGACGAAAAGGCGTATAAGAGCGCCGTCGAAAATCATCCACCATCTACCATTCCCTGACATTTCGACACCCAATCCCCCCCTCGACCTCTCCGACTCTCGAGAGTTCCCGCCGTCCAAACTCTCCCCATTCGCGTCTCGCGTGGTCGTTCGCAACGACCCCCCTCTGTACGCCGCAGATGCAGCAGAGACTAAAGACGAGAGCGAGCAGGAGGAGGAGGATGGGTTCCTGGATAAGGAAGGGAACGAGGACGACGAGCACGCGCCAATTTTGCCCCTCAGCCGGCGGGAGCTCGAGAAACTGCACCGCTTCCCGCTCATCCGGCGGCGCGTGACGCAGCAGACGGGAAAGGGCAAGATCCACCGGCAGGGAGTGCTGGTCGTCGTCGGGAACGGGAACGGGCTCGTCGGGTACGGCGAGGCGAAGCACGACGACCCGTCGCGCGCTACGGGCCGCGCGTTCGCGATGGCCGTGCGCAACATGGACTACGTCGACCGCTTCGAGGGCCGCACGATATGGACGGAGATGTCCAGCAAACTCGGCGCGACCCGTATCATTCTCCGTCCGCGCCCAGTCGGCTTCGGCCTCCACTGCAACCCGAACGTGCACCAGGTCCTCAAGGCTGCAGGCATCAAGGACATATCCGCCAAAGTCTGGGGCTCTCGGAATCCCCTCAACGTCATAAAGCTACTCTTCCGCATGCTCCACGCGGGCAACGCGCCGCTGGCGATGGGTAACGGCATCGGTGGGCCTGGGCGTAAACTTGACAAGGGCTCAGGCGTGCGTGGGAAGCAGGAGATCGAGCGTGAACGGGGTAGGAAGCTGATCAACCTTAGGACGCAATGATCGTGCCCTATCTTTTTAATATAACTTAGTCCTGCAGCATGCATCACATTTCTTTTATTCACTTCCGCCTGCCGTGATAGTGGGACATCGTGGAAAGAGGGCATTCCCGTGCTTGTCATAAAACAAATGATGGTACATAATACATAGGATGATGACCTCGAGGAGGTCTGTTTTCTACGGTGAATGCAATGCGAAGAGTAAGGGTGGAGATATGAAGGGAAAATATTGATCAGAGGAGTTGGTTGTACTGTAGGGTTCACGTTCAGTAATAAACAATTGTGGGCTCCAGCGCTGGCACAGGAGCATTCAGATGAGGACGAAAGCCGAATTGATAAATATCGTGTTGAAAAGGTGGATCCACGCGCAGCGCTCTACGCTGCGGCAGCCGCGAAAAATTTACCGGAGAAGAGCCAGTCCCGTGCGGAACGTAGTGGTTGACGATGACGCCGGCGTCCACGCGAGTGCTCCGGCAATGGGTCGGACTGGTACGCCAATTCGGCGCGTGTCGGTTTTCTATGGGTGGGGGGGAAGGTGATATGAGTGAAGACGTTGGCGGAGGCAGGGGCCGAACGTCGTTTGGGAACCGACGGGGCCGGAGAGGGGTGACGGGGAGGAAACGCAAGTTTGATGGGATTAAAAAAACTCGAGGAGCGGGGCTTCGTGCGGGCCGGCGCGGAGGAAGGGGACTGAAAGGGCGTCGAGGTTGCGGGGGAAGATTTAAGGGGACCGATTGGAAAGGGGAGCCGGGTGCCCTGGACCTGCGGTTGAGGGATCGGAGTCACGGTGTAGAAATCCTGCCACTGTTTGCCACTGACGGGCGAGTGACCGATCGTCGTGTGCTCCTGCTCAGTGGGACTGAGGTCCATCGAAGATACAGCAACGATTTCGGATGACTCGGTATCGGTGCGCTGTTCGTAGGCCGAGGCCTGTGTCCAACTCATAGAATCGCGAAGACGCTCCTCGTCCTCGTCAAAGGTGCTGATCCCCACCTCGAATGCGGATGGTGCCGCGAAGGAGGGCTTCGAGACGGAGATAGAACTTTGGAGGAAGAAAGACGAGTATGTCACAGGGCTCTCAAGCGCGGTGTGCATCGTGGTGGAGTCCGCAGAACGCATGATGATACTACCCTCGTACAACTCGCTAGCAGTTGTGATGGAAAGGGCCTGAGAATCGATTGGCTCGGAGCCATCGACGAAGGTCGACCCATCGCCCTGTGTGGACACGTAAGGCCCGGACAAGGCTGGAGAGTACATCGAGAATGATGAAGAAGGGGTCCGCCGATCGTCGTAAGTGAGAAAGCTTGCTGAACCCTCCGACGGCGCGTTGGTACGCAGGTCCGAGTCGGCACCCCAGGTCGCCCCTGATCCCGTGTAGGGAACCCACGAGCTGTCGTCTCCCTGCGACAAAGCAGCAAAGACCATGTCGGCGCTGGAGTCTGTGCTCCAGCCGGACTTGGGGTCCTCTTCTTGCTGTGGCAGGTCGAAGGCCTCGTCTTCAGGCTGGGATCCGTGGGTGATGTCGATTCCTGCCTCCCAGGAACACCGTGCCATGCTGCCTTCGAACACAACGTCGTCCGCATAGAACGTCGATACTCCTTTGATTGCCCGTCGTAACTCGGAGAGACTTATGCGATTCCGCCAGTTGACGTCAAGCGTTCGCAGAAGGATCTCGTTCACCTCGGAAGAGATGGGCAGAACGCTGGGTAGGAAGCTCACGGGGTCATGCAGGTACGCTTGGAAGGTGGGATCCGAGGACGAAGCTGATTTCCATGGATTACGTCCTGTGATGAGGTTGAGAAGAATGATGCCCAGGGACCATATGTCATTGAAAGGAGGTGAGTACGTCCCACTCGGGGCAAAGCTTCCTCCTTGGCATTCTTGAAAGTACGTTAGTACGTCTTTAAGACATACAATAAATAGTATGTGACGTACCAGGACTCATGTGGTACACGCTGCCGGTCCGGAACTCTTCGCTCACTTTTTCAGTGGTGGCTAGTCCAAAATCCGTGATCGCAAGCCGCAGGCCTCCACTGAGACAAAGGACGTTCTCCGGCTTGAGATCACGGTGATAGATGCCCAAGGAGTGGCAGAATTCGACCGCCTCGAGAAGCTGAAGAAAAACGTGTTTGATCAAGTCATCGCGGCCGAGATAGCGACGCTTGTGTAGGATTTGTCCAAATAGATCACCATCGGGGCAGTAATCCATCACGATGAAGGTGCAGTCTTCCTCCTCGATAACACGGTGGAGTGTGACGACATTTGGGTGGACGGATGCGAGTTGATGTAAGGTGATCTCTTGCATGTGGAGCCGTCGTTGGCGAGCGGCATTCCGTGTCGGTGTGTGAAGGAGACACTTGACGGCGTAGGACGGTGGTTCAGGGGAACTTGAACGAATGTCGACCGCACGGTAAACGACGCCGTAGCCACCATAACCCAGGACGCCTACGAGTTCGAGGTTATCGTTGTCGATGAGGGTGCCAACGGCAGGAGGACGGGGGAGATTGTTGGAGGACATCTGACCGTGCAGAGTCTGAGAATGCCTGCGGGAGTGTCTTTGAGAGAAGGGATGAGGGGGAAGCCTTCTGGCGAAAGGGATAAACGATCCGAGGGCCGGGGGAATTGATGCAAGAAGAGAGGATTGAAAGTCTTTTACGTGGGCGGTGGGTGAGGCCGCGAGGGCGCGGGACGGCGGAGGCGTGTGTAACATGAGCCGACCACGTTTACACTGACAGAAGTAACGAAGTATACCAGCGGGGCATTCTATCAAATCTAGACTTCCGGGATCTGATCTATGGGTGCCAGAATCGAGAATGCGGCCATTAGATGTGCCAAGATCCACCTTAGGAGTAGCTCAGGCACCTTCCTGGCCCCGGCCTGGCGATGGCAAAGATTCCTCCCTCCATGAGGATCAGATAATTCGCTCAAGCTCGAACGGAAACCAGAGTGTTCCAGAAGAACCAGACTAGGACCTGTGTTGCCCCTAAAGTGTCTATCTATTGCTCATGCTCACCGCTGTCAGAAGAAGACTAATTTGCGCTAGAGAGGCTAAGGTAAGGGGCCCAGTGCGGAATCCCGTATTCGGATGCAGGGAATGGATCCACTCGGCGCCGATCGTACCCTTGGGAATGTGACTCTAGTATTCAGCCTCAGCAAGGCGGTTTAGGTTTGAGATATGCTTGGGGAGGTTCGATCAAGACGTCCCCAGACCTGTGCATCAACCCTGAAACTTGTGCTTGCTAAAGAATTGAAGTACTGGGGTCAACGTTATTCATCAAATTGCGGCATTAATTGAGCTCATGGCACGTCATTAACAATGGCACGAGAGATTGATAAATTTGGCTGACCAACACACCATAGTGCCACAAAGCTGCTCCTGTTCCGCCGTAACAAAACCGTTTTGTTCCCGGCCCCGTAGGAGTGAGAGCCGAACGCGGCAAAGATTGGACATGAGCGATTACAGTAGGTGATTAGGTTTCTTGTAGGCGCTGCGCTGTAACCGCCGTTGTATGTGATTACGAGAGGAAACCACGAGGTGACGGTGCAGCATTGAAAGAACATCAATTCATCAATACTTCACGCAGGCCGAAATTTCGGACTGGACCTACCACACTAGGTTACTGTATGCACCTATTTCTTGCTCCGGCTCTGAACGACTCTCCACTGCCAAGTCCACTTTTACACGTGACCTGAACGCGTGTCACGCGTCGAGAGGAGGGTATTTCCAAAAAAGGAGGTGTTGTTCGGAGTTTAAAGAGAGGCGAGTTGTTAAAGAGGGCGCCGCCACGACCCACGGCTCGACTTGGTCCTCACCTCTTCGTCGTGTTCGCGTGTGCCATCGTCACAACCCTGATCCCTGGCACCGCCTCCCTTTCCTCGTTCATCATCACCGCTAGCTCTTCGGCCCTTCATCACCACGCGTCATTCACATCAACTTTACGAACCGCCAACTCCACAAACGTACAAACGTAACATGGCTACTCGCGCATTTGTAGTCTTTCGAGATGAACCATCCGAGCCCTTATCCACCGCTGTCAAATCTGACGTATCACACACTCCTTCCTCACGTCTCGTTCAACCTACCATTCTCGTCCTTTCCCCTGGCACTCCTCTGACCACTGCTGAGAAAGAGAACCTTCATCCCTCAACGGGTGTTCGCTCCGGTGTGATTACCGACCTTCAATCAAAGAAGCGTAAGAACAGCGTCCTTGCTACCAAGTTGCACATTCCTCCGACCCTCAAGAAGCAGAGAGACTCGGCTTTAGACGGGAGGAAACGTAAGACCGCCTCAACGTCATCGTCCAAGGGCAGCAAGATTACCACTTCAGGAGCCCCAGAACTATCTAAGGTCGAGGAGGTCGTGGAACCTGAACCATGCAGTCAGAGCAAGGTTACACAAGCTGAAGTTGATTCGAAATGCTATGACCTCACCGTTTCGCCACTCGCCGATGTTTCGCACGCTTTCGATCAAGTATCACTTTCGCCTAAAGAGTCACGGCTAGACAATCCTCGTGTCCTTTCTCCCAAGGTTGGTTCGCGTCTGCTGTCAAAGCCAGCTGGCGTTTAACGTATTTCTGCAGAAAGCCACTCTCAGTGATGAGAGTGAAGTTTCCCTGCCGAAGCCTGTTACCCGTGCTACTTCTCCAAAAAAGGTCGGCACCGCTAGCGAAGAGGCCCTGTTTTCGACCCCGGAGCGGAAGCAGATTTACGCTGCTTTTACATTTACATCGCCATCACCATCGTCCAAGCGCTTTGCAACCCCTCACCTCGACATTTTTGGGGATATCCGATTTGATCCCTAAACCTCGCACCTAACGTATCCGAACTTATCCTTATCTCCCAACGCTTACGACCACTTGATGATACCAAGACTACTCACAGCACAGATTTCCCGCACTGTCCTTGTTCTCACTGGATTGGAACTAACGTCGCATTGCATACTGCTGTGTTGCACACCGCCATCACGTTACCCCTTGCTTTCCCTTTCCCCTACTAACACCCCGGCCTGGAGCATTCATTTATTTATTACATCTCGTGTCTGCACCTATCACGTTTTTCTAAACACTTCCTGGTCGCTTTATTGTATGCAACACGTACCCCATCCGTCTTGTGCGTCCTAAGCATCTACACTTGTCTGGCCTTTTCGTCACTCCGTTGACAACATGCATGTGTATTCGCCCTTGATAAACATTTCAAATCCTTTTCAGGATGCCATTGGCGCGATAATCTTTTGACCGACGTCGGAGAACATATCCAAAAGAGGAAGGTGAGTATGTTCGTTATCTGTTTTCCACTCCGGGTCGTCGGAGGCACAGGCACCTTCGAAATTTCCCATGTTTCGGCTTCCTCAAACAAAAAAAATTTCGACGCAAGAAATTCCTTTAATACGCAGAGTCTTCGAATGCTCGAATCGGTGTTGTCATGGCCGTCAGTTGGCTCATTTCCAAGCTTGAGGTTCCCCGCGATAAAGCACTGCCTAAGTCGCAGCTGCTGCTCACGGTATCGATCGCATCATCTGGGTAGCGCGCGCCTCTGCATTATACTGACGCCCAATTCTATAGAGTGATGATCTACTGCCCGTCGGACCAGAGAAACGGACCTGGGACACGATTAATTTTATCGCTTTGTATGTAATCCATTCGTTTACCGTCATTTCACTCACCAGGTCCACGCATATAGCTGGATAGCAGACAGCTTCAATGTCAACACGTAAGCTCAATGCTTCCCGATTAACATGTCTTTTTTACATGTACGCATAGATGGATGATTGCTTCTTCCATGATTCAGCTCGGCCTTTCATGGTGGCAGGCATGGCTCTGCGTCTGGATCGGATACGGCATTGTTGCGCCATTCATTGTGGCGAATGCCCGTCCTGGAGCAATCTTTCACGTCACATTCCCGGTGGTCGCTCGCACCTCTTTTGGTATTTGGGGGAGCCTTTGGTGCGTCTTCAACAGAGGGGCGATGGCATGGTGGGTCACATCGAAGCATCCTTGTTGATCGGCGACTAACTGCTCTCGTAGCATTTGGTATGGTGTCCAGGCCAGCATCGGCGGAGACTGCATGAAGGTGATGTTGCGGTCAATATGGCCAAGCTTGAACAATATCCGTAAGTTCTCGAACATGGAGTCGAAGCACGCACCGCCATGGACTAATGGCCGAGCCTACAGCAAACACCATGCCCGCGTCATCTGGTACCAACACCAGGGACTTTATATGTTTCTTCCTTTTCTGGCTTATTTCCCTTCCCGCCATCTGGTTTCCCATCCATTCAATGTATTCTGTTCATGTTCTCAACGCCGCGTCCGCATTGTGATTGACGCTTATTTTAGTCGGCACCTTTTCACCCTCAAGGCCATAGTCGCGCCGGCTGCCGGAATCACCTTCTTCGTTTGGTGCATCGTGCGAGCTAACGGTGTCGGCCCAATCATTCGTCAGCCCTCCACGTTGCACGGAAGCGACCTTAGTTGGGCAATGATAGTCAGCCTTATGTCCTGCATCAGTAATATGGCTACACTCGTCACGTACGCTGCATCTTTAGAACTTCTCCTCCCTTCCTGGGGTGGTCTGCTAACTCTATCTCTGGTGCCGCAGAAACGCCCCGGATTTCGCATCTCGCGCGAAGCGTCCGTTTGCAGCGGGCCTCCCGCAGCTTCTTGCTGTCCCGCTCACATTTTCCATCGTGAGCTTCATAGGCATCATAGTCAGCTCCTCGTCCCAGGTCATCTTTGGAGAGCCCGTGTGGTCCCCAGTCGATCTGCTGGGCAGGTTCCTTGACGACAACCCATCCCACGGCACACGTTTTGGTGTATGTTATTTGCGTCCCGATCAGAAGTTCTTTTCTCGCGGCTAACGTGCCATCAGGTGTGGTTCATCTCAACTGCGTTTATCATTGCACAGGTGTGTGACATATTTCTCTGTCCGGTGAACTCGGCTGCTCATCACCTTCGGTAGCTCGGGTGGGTCCCCCCCTTCATCATGCACACGGAGGTGCTTACTAATAGAGAAATACAGGACCAACATCTCTGCCAACTCCATCTCAGCGGGCTGTGACCTTACGGCTCTGTTGCCGCGTTTCATTGTACGTAGCCACCTTACGCCCGCTGTACGGATCATAATCCCTGCGCATAGAACATCCGCAGAGGAGGCTACGTAGCGGCGATTGTCGGGATATGTATACTCCCGTGGAACCTACTCAAGAGCAGCAGTAGCTTTACGTCCTACCTCTCTGCCTATTCCGTCTTCCTGAGTTCGATTGCTGGCGTAATGGTCGGTCCCGATTAGCTCTCCCTACTTCCGCTGCTCGGCTGCTGATACGCTCATTTACTTCAGATCACAGAATACTTCTTGATTCGGAAGGGGCATTACCGTGTTGCGGACCTGTACAACCCTCGCAGCGACGGGTGGTACTACTACACGTTCGGCGTAAACCTTCGGTTCGTATACTCGTCAACTTTTATGTCATTTTCCGAGCAAGCGAGCGCTGAACGGTTTCTTGTTCAGGGCGTATGCCGCGTACATTGCTGGCATCCTCATCAACGTCGTCGGTTTCGCGGGTGCTAGTAAGCCTCTCTCGATCCCTCTGCCCAACCTACCGCTAACAGCCCGCAGCCGGCCGCACAGTCCCCCTTGCCGCCACGCGCATCTACCAGATGTCCTTCTTTACCGGTTTCGGCGTGTCTTCGCTCATTTATTACAGCCTCAGCGTAGCATACCCTCCACAAGGCCGCTTCAAGCATTTCGAGGAGATCGACCTCTCAGACGGCGAATTACCGGAAAGCGAAGGGCATGAGGTATGGGAGGGCGCAGAATCCATGAAATCGACAAGTGAGGATAAGGGATCCAGAGTAGAAGTCGTCGGATCGGTGTAAGGTGAGAAAGCAGGTGGCTTGTCTATTGTACAACGATTTGTTTTATTGGTAGAGGGGGTGCACGAAATATCCAATTAATTGTCCAAAAACGGCCGCCTAATACGCATCAATTTACACATCTCTAGCCGGCTCCAAATCGTCATCCCCATCCCCATCCCCATAACCAACCCTGTGCTTCTTCTCCCGCGTATCCTCCGCATAGTTCTCGTAGAAATTATTGGGGTCGCGTTCCTCGTACGCGCACTCTCCCTCGCCGTGTGTACGACCTGGGCCGTCCCAGAAGTGATACGCCTGACTGTGCACGCCGTATGACGCAGGGACGACTTCGATGAGATCCCCACGCGCGACCTCGACAGCCGGTATCTCAGACGGCGGCAAACCGATTAGGTAGGCCAGCAGGCAGCGGATGACAGATGCGTGCCCGATGATCAGCAAGTCCTCCTGTTGTCGCTCCAGCTCAATCAACGTCTGCTCCAGTCGGACTTTTTGAGAAGTTTCAATCAGATGATCAGGCACACACGCAGGGGTGATTGAGGTACGTACCACTGAGGTCATGATAGCTTTCCGCGCGTGGTGCACGGAAGGTATAGGGATCCTTGAGGAAGCGATCCCATTCCTCCGGGTACTCCCGCTTGGCATCTGCTACAGTGAGTCCATCCCAGACACCGGGATTGATCTCGGACATTGGCGGTTTCTCAATGACTTTCACGTTACATTGGGGGCCTCCTGGCTGTTTGGGGTCGGCCGCGACCATAAACGGCCATGCGGTGTGGTGCGAACGGCGGCGGGCGGAGGTCCATATCTGAGTAGGTATGAGCTGCGGGGGATTTGCACCGGATCATAGTGGAAAAGCGAACCACTAAGCGGCTCGTTTTCGGATCAAGCCCCCGTTCCTTCAACGATTTGGCACGGCGGTCAAGAACGAAATCTTTTAGTCGTGCAGCATATTCCCATCCAATTTCGGAGAGATCGGCGTCGATCTTATAGGAGTGCTCGTGAAGTGAGTGCCCCGACTGAAACAGGCCCCAAATGAGCCAACAGCTGACCGGATAAAAGTCAATCATACCCGTGCGAAATATATGGTCCGGTATCGGTTGTGAATGTTCATCAGGAAAAAGATTATTCTGGACTACGGTACATTAGTCACACACACACACAGTGCAGCACAATTATTTTTCTCTTACTTGCAAATAGCCCCGGACGTTCTAAAAGTGCTGGGTTGAGCGAAAGGAGACACCAGCGAAGCGTGAAACGACCGTACATTGACCATAATCTTTTCACCAACCTAGTTTCACGGAAGGTGAGCTGAACAGCTATAATGCGCACAGCGGTGTGAGAACACACGTTGATGATCCGGATGGATGGCACATCGAGCTCGTCTACAGTTTCGTAATGTTGTTCGTGTCCCCTGACACGGTTGTAGTAATCCTGAACTGCGACGTCTGGATCCCATGAACGATACTTCACAAGGCGTCAAACAAGCATAGACCACATGAGAGGAATCGGCCAGAACGTACATCCGGTGAAGAGATTTTCACACTGCGTATGTTACGTTCTATGATCGCAGGGTCGTCACATATCGATTCTGCAAGCGGTAAGGTCAGAGAAGAGCGCAATGAAGCCAAACGTAGTAGTTACGACCTAGCATCACAACGTGTATGCCCTCCTTGCCAAACTTCTCCGCAACTCTCTGCCGTTGTTCACGGCGTCCATTGTTGGCATCATAGATAACACACTGGCCTCCGGCATTGAAAAAGTCCCAGATTAGCTGGTCGCAGCCATCCAGAACCTTTTGGCGTAGTTCTAGGGTCTCAGGGCTTTTCTCCCCTAAGGTTGGTGGCGTAAACACATACAACGGTAATACACCCGTGATCGATCAGCCACGCACCGAGTGTGAAGTAGTCCGGGGGAAGCTTCTGAGCACCCCCTATCGCCTTGCGCCGGTAGTCACCCAGAGAGACGACCTGAGTCTTTATCCCAGCCCATCGGAGATAGCGTTCGAGGGCTCTGGATATGTGGGTCTTTCCACGAGCAGGTAGTCCGACAGTGACGACAAGGATCTTTCCTGCATGGAAAAGGAGTCCAGAAGCAGTTGTGTATAGTGGTGCGACCATTGCAATAGAGATAAACGGTCAAGTGAAGTGGTTTAGGACTCGGACTTGATCTCACTCTCACTCAGACTGATAATCACCTTGATTGACCCTAACCCTATACCAGGGGTGTTCCAATGCATTGGGAGGAATGAATGATGGGCATACAACATTACTCTACTGGATCCCAGCCAGATACCCTCAATCTGAATATATGACAATGGCCTAGGGTGTGTCAGAGATACGTCATAAATAAGGGGGGCCCCGAAGAGAAAGACTTACAGGTTTTAATCGCACGTACCGAGGGTGCGTTTGGCCAAGGAGATATAAGATTCAGCAACTTCTGCAATTTGCACACAATCCATTTCGAAGGAGTCTCGAAGGTCCAAGCAGAAAAAAGGGACCCGAGCACGGGTCATGCAACCTTTCTATCCGTGGCAGCCCGGTAGTCCTCCATCTCTTGGTCGAGCTGAGCGACTGACTTCTTGACACGCTTGGGTCCTTTCTTTGTGCGCTTTTTGGGGCCTGCCACAAAAATCGAAGGAGTGGGTTTCTTTACCGGACGCTCTCTAGACAATAGTAAATGAGGTAAGTTGTCGCCGGTCAAACAGCACGACTAGAGAGAAGCAGCTTTGATCCTGGACCTACGGGGGAGGACGTATGGGAAGCTTGACGCTTGGAGTTGGGTCTGACTCTGGTCGGGTATGAGGACCGGAAATCTTGCCGGAAATACGAGATAATAAGGAGGGCTGCTCTATAACCGCCTCGGGCAATGGCTCGTCGTTGTCGGTCACCAATTCAATGTGGAGCTTATGTTCTAGTTTTCAGTTAGTTGATATGCACGCGCGAAGTGAATAAAAACAACTTACTCCCGTCAATCACCTTGCCGTTGTACTTTGACCGAGCCAAAACGGCGTCCGTGGCGCGTTGAAAAGTGACCACTGCCATTCCCTTTGATCGTCCTTGGTTATTGTAAATGATGAAAATCTCCTTTATTGGGCCCACTGTTCTCTTGAATAGCTCCTGCAAGTAATGAGGGTACGACCGACGGCTCGGGGATAAAGAATGTGAGTGTACGCACCTCACACTCGGTCTCCGCGACATCCATAGGTAAGTTACTGAGTAATATTTTACTGCCCCGTTGCAACGCCTTCTTCAGCAGAGGTGAAGTGCTCCCGTTCACGGCCGCTGCACCGTTCGTCGTCCGCCAAGCAGGTGCAACTTGACCAGCACTTGTTCCGGTCAGTTGCCGTTTCGTCCCATGGTAGGCGTTCAGTCGCGCAGAGCCCGCCCTTGTCTGTCCGCTCATTTGGGAGCTTCCGGTGATTGTTTCCTTGGAGATATATCGACCAAAGTGAGGCAGAAGCAATGGAACTTGAAATCCACTGCCAGTAAGAGTGAGACACGCCTTATGCGTATCACGTGTTCGTTGCAATGTGGCTTACGATATGCGATGACCAGTCTATATCCCGGGCCACTTATGGATGACTTGTAAAGATAGAAACCTTTCCACTCAACCACCATCTCCTTCCCATCTACTCCGTTTCGAGCTGTAAGTTATTGTCAATGTCTCCTAATCTGCGCTCATATGTCGCCCCAGATTCTTCGTATTCACCCCAATGGTTTCTTTCAGCCCCTGGCATCGCGAATAGATTACTGATGTTTATTTAGGCCGAGCAACACACCTACAAGTTTGATGTCAAGGTAACGCCAAATTTATTGACAATGTTGCATGACTGACCACGACGATAGATGACCTGCGGCGGTTGCTCTGGCGCCGTGACTCGCGTTCTGGACAAGGCCAAAACTTCCGGCGGGGGTGAGTTGTGGTTACGGCCCCGATCAAGTCCAAAACTGACCGGTCCGATTCAGTCTCCGAGTTCAAAGTTGATCTGCAGACCCAGGAGGTCATAGTTAAAGGAACCAATACTTATGATGAAGTCCTCGAGACCATTAAGAAGACAGGCAAAGAGGTCAGTGTAGAAATCATTTTCAGGAGAAACTTTCTCTGAACGGTCCGTGTTAGGTTCGCTCTGGAGTGGTTGTCGAGTAGACAAAGACCAACATTTGGAACTTAACAATGTATAGACTGATTATCTGAAGTTACCTTGTTGTAGGATTGAGATGTGTCCCACGTTTCTCCCGGGCTGACCACCCGCAAAGAGCAAAAATACTGTCCTTCTACATCTCTGTCTCTCGTTGCTTCGCCTCATAGGTCATGTGGCCACCTTCGCAATGAGATATCATTGTTGATGGGCCATCCCCGGCATATCGTCGGCTTCTTGATTACCCAGTACCCATTTCTCGGTTATGCCAGCACAAAGAACGACTGTGCCAGCTCAAAGAAGACGCCAACCTGATACGGTTCGTCCAGATGTACCCTATGGCTATCCTAGTCAAGGCGGTCAATTTCATCAATTGACGTCGGAGACAAAGAAACCTCGAGCTGCTGACCAATGTATTTTCCGCCAATGTTTCTGGCTACCCCCGCAATCCCCTCTCAAAAGGAGATTCCCCGAGCAACGCCACCATCGAGTACTGTACCTTACTAAGTGACATTTCTCCGTGGAGTCATACAATGGTCGGCAAGCACAAATGAGGCCGAGGGTGTATTGAAAGTCAGCAACTAGTACTCGACGAATCTGGCGATACGGCAGCGACCTCGTGCGCAGGTCTGGTTCTGTCGTTTATCGATGTCATCTGCAATGGATCGTTGATCCAAATCGCCAACTCAGAAAATTGTACACATTCTTGATGTGGGCCTCGAGGCAGCCCCACTTTCTATCGTTCAGCGGTCCCTCTTCTGCTTGCTGGACCAGTGTCGTTTTCACTCCAACTAAATTTCATGCTCTCGTGGGAAGCCGATGGTTCTCCTCGGACGCGCTCCATGGACCGATATTAATAACTTGATTCCTGGGACCAAGACAGGCCTTTGAAAAGGGATTCTCTCATCTGCGCTGTTGGCTCTGTCGTCTAAAATGAAAATGAAACGCGCCTTCAAGTCACGAGTTCTGGGTTATGACAACGATATTGTGGTGCGTTATCATTTGCCATATCCCTGCCCTGGGTGTCCCTTTTACAGTCCGTCAAGAGCGCACGATAACCAGGAGCCAGAGCGGGCAGGCAGCATTTAGACAGCTACAGTTTAGACAGCTACAACGCCGGCTGTCTGTTAAGTAGCGATGTTGCCTCTGATCCGGATTGCCGAGGAGACCATGTGATACGAATGCCATATCGTGTTAAGAGATGATCGTGATGCCGTGATGCTCTACCCGTATATTGATGCACAATCGTCTCCACACCTGGTACCCGCACATAGTGGACATCTATCACAGGTCCAACCTACTGGGAATTCCAAGGTGGATCAGAAAGTATTTGTCAAGAAGCAATTTAATACGCTCGGACTGGAGGCTCTTGGGGGCGGCAGTCTCGTGTTGGCATAGAATTTCACGGGCAGAACTGCCCATCGATGGCCCTGAGCTGGAAAGATATTGTTCTGCACAAAATTTAAGGTAAGT
>QFDV01000022.1:9276-35208 GCA_003315845.1 Lactarius trivialis
CTCCGTTGCGAGAGTAGTTGCTGAACAACTCACCTACATATCCTGTTCGTACACGTTTAATTGTGAGCGATGCTGCGCTGAGCCCATCGGAACCTGTGGCGCGGGGCTGATCGTGCGTCATCGCTGCAGCGACCCCGACCTTTTCCTGCTGCGATAACCCCGATATCGACGAATTTGTGCCTCGGTTCCTACTGTACCGTGCCCGAGCGAATGACGAAAAGGAAGCGGTGAGAAAACCACATCGGAGGGTGATTCTACGTGGGTTCATATGTTCTCAGGTGCGTTTCGTGGAACCATAGGGAGAGGGTTGCTGTCAGCTTGGGTCACTTTCTCCACACTTTGAATTCTCGGAAAAATTTCGAGTTCCTCTGTGCTACCCGACTCGATTCCGCGAGACTTTTGCTTCTCTTTTCCCTCGATCACTGTAGTTGTCACCCTTTCTTACACGATGCCTGGGTACGATCTCGTTTAGGATCAGATGAATAGACTTGGCCGACAACTTGAAATGCGAGAATAACCGATGTCATCGTTAGAAGCAATTTTGCCCCTTCGTGTCGAGATTAAATGGAAATGCAGCAACGATAAGTACGCCCCCCATTCGTACCTCGAAAGGCACCGCCAAGATCATGAGCAAAGGGCAGGACACGATCACGATGCCAAGTGAAATCCCCTTATCGCAGCACGGTAGAGTAACGCCTCGGGTTAGTATCACAACGATAACGAAAACTACGGCGATCGTCATCACTCCATCTTTACATCGCCCTCCGCGTCTCTCGTAGACGGGGCGCCGTTCAGTCTCGTCGTCCCGTCCGCGGCCTGCTTGGCATCCTGCGCTGTGCCGCCCCCGCCACTCGGCAGAGGACTGGCACCGGACTCTAGCGCCGCGGCGTTCTCGCGCGCCTCACGTTCGCGCTCGATCTCTGCAGCCAGCGCGACGATGTCTCCCGTGCCTATCTTCGCGAACTGCGAAAGGTGCTGGTCGCGAGCCGTCCGCAGGGCGAGCCACGCCCAGCGCTGCTTATTCTAATTCTTTGTTTCAGATCGCGGGTCCAACACGCTACAGAGAAAGAAACATTACCTCTTCCAACTTGGTGATCTGTTCATCTGGAGGTATGGGGATGGGTGCCGGCGCTGGAGTTGCTACTCGATCGGGTGCGGCGGGTGTCGCTGGCGCTAGCACTGGCGGTGTAGGCGTAGGTTGCGTCTGTGCGTTTTCTGGAGTCTTACTTGATGACGTGGAGCTCGGTTTCGCAGGAAGAGATGGGTGAAGGGGGCTTCCCGAGGCCGGAGTCGGCGTCGAAGTAGAGGTGGTGGGCCTGGTCGAGTCTGCGGCGTTTTCCTGCGCGCTGGGCGTCGAAGGGGACGTGGCTGCCGCTGCTTTGGCGCGTGCGGCAGCTACGCGTTCTAGCTGACGCGCGAGGGTCTTCTTGCGCATCTCGATCCTGTTGTCCTCCAGCTTAGTTTTCTTCACGAAATCCTTCACGTCGCCGGGTCTTACGAAGAGCACATCAGCGGGACGACGGGACGTGGACTTAAAAAAAAACACGTACTGGAACGGGTTTTCCAAATCGCCCAGGTCCCTGTAACCCATTTCCCAAATTTCTGTGAGCGGTGCCGAGCCAAGCGAGTGTGTCCATTCCTCTGGATCCGAGTGCGTCCCCTCCCTCTTCGATCGTGTGCCCTCTTCCAGATTCGGGCCCGGCTGGGGCTCGCGATCGAACGGGGTACAGTAATCGTTCTTCCAGCGTACCCAATTGCGCTCCCGCTCGAGCACACCTGCCACCGCGTCGGCGAACACCCGGCCGGCAGGTGCTGTCTGCCTGAGCTCTTCGAGAGCGCGGGCTATTGTATCAGAAACCCACTGAATGGCGTCGCCTTCGAGCGTAAATTCCATTTGGAGCGAGCGATTCCGCACGGCGATCCAATTCGCCTTGACCTCCTTCGTGAACATTTGCAGGTGGTGGAGTAACACGAGAAGTTGGAAGAGGAACTGCCTCCGAAAGTGGGTATCTGCGATCTGGGCCAGGCATCAAGTTGTACTCGACATGAGAGGGGTACGGGCATACTTCGAGGTCAAGCAAGTCTGGGCTGGTCAGGAACTTGGCGAAGAAGTAATCTTTCCCGGCGGTGGCAGGTTCTGCAGCCGGTTCTGAATCGCGCTTTCGTTTGAGGGTGTTTGCTGCCGCTGCGCCGGTCATGACCGTGCGACTACCCGTAAGAGCGCGCTCTTTGGCTGTAGCTTCCTTTATTATAGGAAGGATTTTGTTGACTGCGTCTTGAAACTCGTTAAATGTCTGTGGTAAAGCGAACTGTGCTGGCTTGGAGAAAGGTAGTTGAAGAGACCAGAAGGTGTTATAGAGGTCTGAGAAGATACTGTAAGCGTGGGCAGAGATAATGGACTTGATCGTCACTCGCCTTCCTTCTTTTCGATCGTCTCTGCCGTTAGCTTTGCAGCCGCTGGCTTCTCGGCGTCATCGACAGCCATTGCGTCTTCTGGCTTCGTTTCTGCCTGAGCTTCCGTTGTATCGTCCCGGGAGTCCTTTTCACGGGGAAACACTACAGTTTCCCAAGTGGGACCGTATTCCCCTCGTAGGTTCACGCCGCTGCGCTCGCCTAACGGGAATGCGCCACTGAGGAACGTTAAAATACGACCACAGAATATGGTATTAGATCCCATCTTGGACAGGCGACGGAGGAGGTCATTGAGAGTGCGGAGGAGGATGAGGGCCTTCCCCTTCTGTAGGCCTACAGTGAGACGGGCGGCACGCGACTCGATCCAGGTGAAGATATGGGAGCAGGAGATAATTGTTTGAGTTTCAAGAAGGTCCTGGAGGGTGGATAAAGTAAAGATTTGCTCGCAGGCATCTGTTTGAATAGGGAACGTCAGCGGAAGGCCAGTCTGGTGGGAAGTATGACGCGCACCTTGTTCTGTGAAAGTCAGCACGAGATCCAACCTGTCTTTGAGTTCTTCATAATAAGTACTCTCAGGATCGCTGAGTGCTTTGCCTTCTTTAATCTGAGGCGGATAGCCAATAAGAACAACGTGGGATGGAATATAGGAGAGACGCGTACGGCGAGGGCGAATATTTCACTCTTCAGTGCCAACTCCCATTTGCCGCGCCTTACATCCGGAGAAAACTTGGAAGGCGTATCTTGCAGTACTTTTGAAACGAGTCTATCGAGCGTATCCTTGTGAAACGGTCGAGGAGGTAAGGACTGGAGTAAGTAGCGAATGGCGGCGTCAGGGGAACGATGGTCCATGGTCGGTCAGCTTCAAGTTAGTACGAGGCGCCTCCCGTTCCGCTTTCCGCCCATTATGTCCGACACAAATACGGACGCTACAATATCACCCTCCCCTGTCAACGGACCCTCAGAGCCCGTGACATCTATTTCCGATGACATTGAGAATATTCGCTGTTTACTGTCGCAAGACGTTCCAGAGGATGCTGCAGACCAGGACATTGAGGCGTTGTTGCAGCAGCTGGAACGCGCCGACTCCATCGGCCAAAACGTTGAGGGGAGGATGGACGCTATCTTGGAAGCACTAGACAGTCTTCTTGGCACACTTCAGCCCGACGGAGATAATCGAACTGTGGAGGCACAAGGAAGCGCGACCACACCACAGAGCGCTGGCCAGGATGATCATTGATTGGTAGCTATTGTGCGTGTGCTAGCACGGCAGCTATCCAACTGACAGCCACATCTACGCAGATACATACGGAGCGCTCTGTCCTGTCCCACAAAGGCTACAAACATCTGAGGTAGCGCCGTTCTGTAGCACCGTTTGGACACGACAGTTTGGGGCTCTGAGTAACTACCACCCTATTCCTTCGACCGTTCGCGCAATCGTGCTTTTCTTATCACCTCGCTACCCATGATTGACCTCCGTACCCTGATTCGTGATGCCTACGCAGCCCAGCCCCGAGTACACCCGCCAATACCTTGGGACTACACCCTTAATTTCGTCGAACTTTTCGTTCGGAATCCCTGCGTAGTCCCCCTATGGCAGTTATCCTACGCTCTTCGAATCCGGTCCTACCCATATAACCTAATCGATTTACGCGTGATGGATCGCCTGGCTCCGACGGACACCCTTGCAGAGAAGACACCCTGGTAGAGAAAAAGGTGACGATGATCGTCGTTCCCCATTCAAGATGGAAAACTGGGACGGGCGGCCATGCACAGTGGCCGCCATCCTCATTCATTTACGGGGCCTTTGACTGTGGGAATGGTTCCCGTCGGGCTGGATCAGTCCTACGAGGTTTGCAGAATGCTTGGCTGAATGGCTTTAGAGAAATAAAAATCGGCTTTGCGATAACCATGAGTGCATGTCCAATCTCCCCAAACTTTGATAGCCCCGGCATGTTCCCGCCCTGCGACGCCAGCGCCGATTTCGGGGGGCTAGGCCCGACTGCGTGACCCGGTCCGTGGACTGGGAGGCTGCGCTTAAAGAAGGAAGAAGATTTGTGCCGTCTGAGTTCTCAGCTCTCTCCACACAGGTTGGGGGTGCTTCTGGGAATATATCTGCGTCGAAAGTCCATCAGAAATCCTGATATTCCGGAACTGAGAAGCTAGCCCTTAATCAACAAGGTACTTTCGTTTTTTTTAGAGAACAAGGCTCTGAGAAATTTTGACGCGATGCATACTGACGAAGGCGCCGACCATTGCCACGCGCAGACATCCTCCCTAACCGCTCGAAAATAACCGAGATATGGCTCACGCTATGCCCCATGGAAGGGAGCGGAGTCGAGCACCCTCATGCACCGGTAGCATATCGCATGTACGGTGAGGAAACATGACTATTTATATCAAACGGCAGTCCCTCCCACATCTCCAAGATCTAATTCAGCGTTGGATTGCGCCGTAAAAAGCAAAGCCACATACAACTATGAATTATCTAGGGTACTAACAATCTCCGTATCTATCTACCCATCAACATGACTTTGTCCACATAACAATCACGCAAAAGGTTGTGCAGCCACAGCCGCAGTGGCGACCAAGCTCTGAGAAAAGGCAAGTGCATTCGTCAGTCTGAAACAGAAAAAAGCGACCCGTGCATACCTCCAATCTGTCAGGATACGCGCCAATAAGCTCGCCAAGTTTCTGGCCACATCTGTACGCATAAAAGCCGGGAATCTGTGTGTACACGGACGAGAATACGTCTGAGTACAATCTGCGTGCCTGCAATCAATCATGAGGAAGCAAGCGCACCGTTTGACCGCTAACGTGGTGAGCGACGTCCTGCGCGTGGTCGATGTCGACCCTGTAAAAGTCCACGCCAGGATAGGAACCAGAGTCCGCGAAGCCGTTGAAGATCGGCGTCATGCCGCGGCAAGGCCCACACCAGTATGCCCAGAAATAGATGAGGGCGACGCGGTCTGCATTGATCTGTATGGAGAGAAGACGAGAGGGGAGAGCACGTAAGCGAGCTGGATTGCCGCGGAGAAGAAGAAATAAAACTCACGACCGTGTTGAACTGTGCGAGTGAAGTAATCGGGATCACGGGCATGGGCATTGTCGGAGATATAAACTTGCTGTGGCCGTGTGCAACAGTCTTCACACTTTTCTAAGAAGGTGACCTGGCTCGTAGCGATTCGGAAAGGAGAGGGGGCCCTTTATACGTCGCGAGCTCTGCTATCTCTATTGCACCATACATACCCATATAGTTCTGCTTCCAAAATGTAGCCAAGTTCCTGAACCCAAAGGATTTCTCGCCTCTGGAAGCAGCGCAAGGTGTGGAGCAAAGTCCAAGCGTTTGACGTCTGCCGTGATTGTTGAACGTCAGCGAGTTCTGAAGGGCGTGGGATCACAACATTGCAGACACGGGCACAAGGAACAGTGGCAATTGCGCGGCCATTTGGAGCGATTATCAGGGAGGGAAGGGACCTGGCGGCTGGAAGTACCCAAAACCGGATAAGGCGACGGAAGAGACGTTGAACATTGGTGGCACTTCCCCACGAGTGTGCGCCTTGAACTCGTATTGGATTGACCGGACGTTCCCACGGCTCCGACAAAGGTCAGATGAGGATAGACGCGGGTCATCAGACGTACCTAGGATGCCTGAATGATAGATTACGTTCCGTAGAAGCCGACGGCGAGCCCTCCCAAACTTTTGAGATATTAGATTCGGATCCCCAAAAGATAAGGATTTTGAGTTGGACAACGAGTCCAGAGCCTAAGTCTGAATTGCGCCAAGAAGCTGCGAATTTGCTGGCCTGGATGCGGAGCTGTACGATACGTCCTTGGACCGCATGTGGCAGACTGCGCGCTGTGAGTGGCACTGGCATGACAGGATGATGCGCTGTCCTGTTGGATACCCCTCCTCAGCATTAATTCATTCTTGCGATGCCGAGCACGGACGTAGATACTGCGGTAACGCATGACAGGAGACTCTAGTGTGTATTGCCGACAGTAAATTTCGCGCGGCTTCGGATGGAGAAAATAAGGATGACCATACCTGGCCTGGCAGACATGGCTCCAGTAATTCGGGTACAGGGATCATGGAGCTCGGTCGAGCGCCATCACATTGACGATGAGAAACCTAGGACAAGCCCGAGATACCCAAAAATCTCTGCCGTACAAACTAGTAGGTCCCCAAGATTGATCGGCCGGTAAGACGTCAAAGAACACGAGGCTTGAACCCTCTAAGGGGAAGATGGCCATCAGTTCAAGCCCCGAATGCTCTAGAAAGGTCTGACCGACAAGGGAAAGCATTCTGAGAATTCGCACATTCATACAAGATGTCGGATTAATGTGCTGCAGATATGGCGACGGAGTTGCCGAAATAGATAAGGCGAACCTAGGTTTGAACGAGTTTGAAGACTTCAGGCCGAGGCCTGAGACCAAGAAATGTTTTTGTAGAGGCTAGAGCTATAGCAATGGCCATCTCGGAGTCACGGTGTCGAACGCGACTGAAGCGACTGGGGCAGGGTTGAACTTACACAACTCACAGCCTCTGCCTTCTGCTAATCCACTTATCACTCTCACTCTCATGGCAAATATCACCCTTGACGATATTTCTACCGACATTTTAGATGTTGAACAGGCGCCTTCAATAAGCCCCAATTCAACAGTCTCAGCCTCACCTCTACTCGACGCTACCTTGTCCTTGGTCCAAGAAGACGCTACTGTCGTCGCACAGAAGAAGAAAAAAAAGAAAAAACCCAAGAAGAGTGCAAAGGCCAAAGCTGAAGCCAACAATAAGCCTTCTATCGAGGACGATGAACCCAGCCCTCTCGTGCTGCGTATCAGTCGGAACAAACATTGGCGATATATTAGTTCCTACCACGTATGTCTTCTCTACCACCCTTTCTCGCCCACCTTTATCGTGAGAGAAACAGGGCCCCTGGCTTCAGCTCCCGATAGAGCTCCTCGAATCGCTTCTCGCCCTCAATCTCGACCCCGCGACGTTCCATGCAGATCCATGCATGACGACCATGCCTCCTCCCCCGCGACAACAACACTCTTTTTCGCGCATGCGCGATCGTGGCTACGCAGGCCTCGGAGACAATTCCCCGCCCGATTCCCCGCGCCAGGCATTAGCCTCTATAACCTGTCCTCCCCTGCCCGCCCCGCCACCCGGCAAACCTATCCCCCCGCCGATAGACCCGGGGGTCTTTCGCTCTGTAGCAACCATCCGTCGCCTCATAGACGAGGCCTCGGAGTTGGCCGTGCGTGCCTCGTCGGGCATGTCCGCAGCCGCACTGGGGTCCGTGCGCAGTGGCGCGAGTCCGAATCTGCACAGTAGCCCATGGGCACTCGCCCAGTCGCTGGGCATGAATCCCCTGGGCGACTCAGGCGGGGGGAGGAACGTCGCCATGTCTGCCATGCGAATCCACCGTTTGCGTGCTCTCGCTGTGCAGAAGCTCGCTGCTGCCTACAGGGCGGACGAGATAGCCTCGAGTGTGATGGTGATGCAAGGTGGCAGCGTTTTTGAGGACATTGCAGAGCGTGTACTCAAAGTTGGTGCGTCTACCCACCCATTTTAGGTGTCTTCCCCGCCCATCTCAGATACTCGATGCAGACCCAAATGACGCAGACGCCAAATACGTCCATTTCTTCCACGAAAAGATACCCTCTCGGTTCGTAATCCTTCTCTCCTCTACGTGGCGTATATATTTACTGGGAGAGACTAGGCAACTCGCTGAATGTACAACAACTCGCGTTCTCGATGAACTCATCGAGGCTTTCCCCCAACGTCTCGAGCTCTATCGCACACGCGGCATCGTTCGTACATTCCGGGACGAGTATGCGGCCGCTGTCAAGGATTTTACCCATGCGCTCAAAGAAGCACGAGCGCTACGCAAAGCTAGGTCTTTCCATCGGAACGGCAATCGCTCCTCGCAGAATAGCAAAGGCAACAAGAAGAAGAAAGAGGGCAAAAAAAAGCTGAATGGTCAAGCGCCTCCCAACGGAACTAGTGAGGTGGATGGATATGGCGATGCCTCCGAGGCAGAAACACTGCCAATCCACCCGTCCGTCCTGCCTGACGCTCCAGAGCCTATCGAACCACAACTACTTTTCCTGCGCGGCGCCGCCTATCTTCAAAATGCTATATATCTAATCGAGGAGAAGATCTTGAAACTTGAAGGCATTCGTAAACGCATCTCGGCAGAGGGCGCGGCTGAGCTCCGCCTCTGCTACATTCAGAACGGTCGCTACGGCGGCGTGGAAATCGGGAATCCGGACGGGCCCCTCGGCAGGACCGACGGCCCAAAGCTCCAGGCGTACCGCGAGGTGCTTGCAGACAGCGCGTTCCGCGAGCAAATCGGCACGCTGCTTAAGAAGAGCATACGCGACCAGGAGCGCTTCCTCGCCCATTTCGACGCGCTCGAGACGCCAGCACCGCCGCCCGGCTCGTCCGACGATGACGACTATGACAATACTAATAATAATCACGCTAACAACTCTAACTCCGACGTCGTCGAGCGCGCCGCATACGCTTTCTTGCTCGCCGAGGCGCTGCGCCCCGGCGCGCATGGCACACCGCCACCCCCCGCGCCGCCCCCGGACGCTGCGGTGCTCTTCACGACGTACCACCCGCTGCTCGTCGAGTCGCACTTCTCCGTGCTCCTCGCCGCGCTCATGCTCGGCGACTTTGCAGCGCTCCTCCGCGCCTTCCTCCGCGCCGCCACCGTCATCGACGGCCTCGAGGGATACCCCGTCTTTCTACCCCCGCGCTCGATGGCGCAGGCCGAGTTCGTCGAGACGCTCGAACGCCTCGCAGGCGGGTGGCGCGTCGGCGTCCAGCCGCATTCCCGCGCGCGGGCTGCGAACGGCCACGGACATGCTAATAATGGAAAACTTGCGATTGAGCCGCCACCACTGCCATCTCCGCCCCCGATGGAGACGCTCCTCCCCATACCCGACGCGTTCATAGACCCACTCGCGCCGTCGACGTCCGCCTCGGGGTCGTCTTCCGCGTTGGTGCCGCCGCCCACGCCTTCATCGTCTGTGCTTGGGCTAGAGGCAGAGACAGAGACGGGATCCGCGACACCGGGCTTCGATCTTGTCGACTCGCTCGACTCCGCACGCATCATCCTGGCGCCAGTCGTGGAGCGGCAACGCGCGCGCACGGAGCAAAGCGCACTTGAGAAGAAACTCTCTTCTCGTTCGTCCTCTTCCTGCTCTTCGCTCACCTCTGTGGGAGGCGGCGGAAGCGGCGCCGCCGCGGGAGAGGCGAGGAAGAAGCCGCTGCCGATCAATATCCCGCTGCATGGACCACGCGTAGAGGTTGTGCTAGCGTGGTTGGCCGCGGTGTGGTTGGTGGAACTCGAGAGCGTGGCAGAAAAGCCGGCTTGTTGAGAAGGTATGGCGACACGACACACCTTGTCGTTTCGCGCTGTGTTTCTTGATTGCTCCCGCGTGTACGTGATTTTTGCGTGGAAATATACCGGTAGGGTAGATCGTTGTTATGAATATGACCCTCGGCGGGTGGTTATGGAGGCAAAACGAGCCTTTGGTTGCATTTATATTGTGCGTAACGAGATTATTACTCGTAGCAATACATCTCGAGCGAGACCATACGAAGCTCAGAAATGACTCCCACGATTCATAACTTAGTATAGCCGTCCGAAACATCTTCCATCAGAAAGCAGGCATAATATTGGCAAAGCATTCATACCACTACTACACTCGCGAACGCGACACAAATTACACAGATAAAAAGTAAAACACGAACATAAACAAGAGAAGCGAAAAGAGACAGTCCCGAAGATCGGCTCTCCAAATCATTTGCTGGTCTCAAGTGCCCACCAACAGGTAGACATCGACAAGAAGCAGCAAAAGAAGAGTAAGAGTGATCCCCTGACGACACAGGCCGGTAGTGCAGCGGCGGGGTCATCGCGTCCGAGGGTTGCAAGCAGAGCCCAAAGAACAGGGGCGACAAAAATTAGATAACCAGTAATGGGGGCGGTGCCCCCATAATAGTGGTTAAACTATTAAGAACAGATACTACACTTGATCTAAGCCAAAAGGCCAGAGTGGTAAGGATTTCGGAGAGAGAGGGGTCCCCTTTTTATATGCGCGAGAGATGCGCACGGACCATGTATACTTTCGACGCGCAGTGCCGGTTCGCTCTGACTCGTTTTCCGCTTTGACTCATTCCTCAGACCGGCGCTTGCAAGTCTATGTCGTCCTATGTCGTCCTGACTGTACAGTCCAGTACTTAGCACGAGACGAGAGCTTCCCGCCGTACTGGGTGTACTTTATGGCGTGTCTTGACGCTTCTTATGTTTCTGCGTGTTGCCTGTACAGTACTGGGCTTTCTTTTTTCCCAATGTTATCAAAGTACAACCAAGATCAAGACTACGCCTTCTTCTATTGCTCTGATTACCCCTACTGCCATCTAGAGACCCACACCTCACTCGCTTGATCGCTGCTCACGCATACTTCCTCACGTCCTCCGGCGTGGGCCCGACTGGGGCGGTCGACGCCGCAAGGTTGCACTGATGGAACGCGCGCACCTCGTCTGGCTTGAACGCGCCGACGACGGTGTGCAGTACGCCGCGGTTATGGAAGAGCACGAGGTCCTTTTCCTTCCAGTCGTGTGGATATACCAACTAGGTTTGTCATGCATCAGCGACGAAAAAGAAGGATAAAAACTTGAGGAGGACACACGTTCGGTGCGATGGCGGGACGCTGCATCTTGTACAGCAGGTCGCGCACCTCCTTGAGGTTCGTGAGGTGCGCGCCGTCAGGGTACAGCGCTCCCTCGCGTGACGCGCCTTCTGGCAGTGGGTCGACGAACAACTCCTGCGCGGCACACGGGTGCACTTGGAAGTGCAGCGCGCCCGTCACGGGGTTCTTCCACGTCTGCACAACCGTCAGAAAGGGTAATACAACATGGAGGGGGGCACGCACCACGGGGAACACCTGGACCTTATCCTCTGTCCAGGGCGGAAGCTGGTCGAGTGAGAGCTCCTTCCCATCGCTCTCGATCGCAAGGCCAGTGCTGTGCGCCGCGGCTGGCGACATCCACACGTACGGGTGCGGGGTATAGCGCAGGCGTGCGCGCACAGCGACGCTCTGCAGCGCGCGGGGAAGTATGTCGAACATGGTCTTTCCCGAGACGAAGGCGGTCGTGCCGAGCGGGACGGGGAGCTCGTCGCCGGTGCCGTCGTCATAGCGGCAGACCTGTTGAGGGCCCTGCGGCACGCGGCACGCGTACAGCGTCGTCACTTTGGGCGGGAAGAGCTCGTACAGTGCGGCGTCGATGTGCCAGCGGTAGAAGCGCGTCGCACCGCGGGCCTCGTCTTCGGCCGAGATGGCGGTCTTGTGGAAGGAATGGTGCGAGGGGTGCTTGAGCGCGGCGCTCTCGAGGCCCTCGTGGTTGTACACGGTGCCGTTTCCGATCAGCTGTACCTGCGGTACGCTGGGGATCGTCTTGAGGTCTGGATGCAGGATCGACTTTTTGGTCGATTGCGTCTTGTGGTTGCCGTGTCCATATGACTCGGACGTGGGGTCAAAGGCCTGGACGAGAGGGACGGTGGAGGCATTGGGCGTCAGCGCTTGGGGCAGTCAGGTGGTGGCGGCCGCATGCAGACTTACCCTTGTCAAGGCATACTGTTGTACAGGTGAAAAATTGGCGTTTCTGAAAAGAAGAGCGTCGTGCTGGAAGGGGATAAGATCAGGGACGGGGGGCGAGGGACTTTCAGGGTCGCACGCACCGTGTAGAGAAGGCGTTCGATTTCAGCAAACTCGGCAGGTGACAGATTTCCAGGATCCACGCCGATGACTTCTCTGCCAAACTGTGTGAACTTGGAGGGATCGGCCGAAGGAGGGAGAGTGAGAGGAACGGTCTGTAAGGGCATGGAATTGTACGTGTAAGTGTAAGATAGAACTTGTACTAGTATCACAGTGCATGGTGTCTTATCTTATAGAGCTTGGGGTCCGCCCTGAGCCGAATCGGAGCACGTGAAGAAGTGTCACATGGCCAAGATACACGCGACGCGTTCAAAGTTCCTCACTCAACTCCCATGTACACCTCCAGTGCCGCCTCCAAAGCCAAGCGTCGCGCCCACGGCAGCACGCACGCCGCCGTGCGCCCCGAACTCTCCGACGAGCAGAAGCAGGAGATCAAAGAGGCATTTGAGCTCTTCGATACGGACAAGGACGGGGCGGTCGACTACCACGAGCTCAAGGTCGCCATGCGCGCGCTCGGCTTTGACCTCAAGAAAGCCGAGGTTCTCAAGACGCTCCGCGACCACGACAAGACGGGTCATGGGCTCCTCGAGTATGACGACTTTGCCAAAATCAGTGCGTTCTCAAAATAATAATCGCCCTTTTTTGATGAACGAATGTTCGCAGTGACGGAAAGGATATTGGCCCGCGATCCCATGGACGAGATCCGGCGCGCGTTCCAACTGTTCGATGACGATAATACGGGAAAGATTTCCATACGCAATCTCCGGCGCGTAGCCAAGGAGATCGGCGACCGCCTCGAGGAGGACGAGCTGTGCGTCTGCACCCTAACCTTTTTTATTTTTCTGATGAATTGACGCGTTTGTCCAACCACAGACAAGCGATGATCGATGAGTTTGATCTCGACCAGGATGGCGAGATCAACGAGCAGGAATTTGTCAACATTATGACTGATGAAGCATAGCCCGTAGCCATGCAATCTACGCCTATTGTCGATATGTGTTTTTTGTCGCACATGTACATCGTACAAAACCTTATACATATAATATAACCCCCCTCGTATAACATGCGGCGTAACAGACGAAGAGACGAGGGAGGGAGTATCACCATAGGATAACATAACAAATCGTATAAATGACGACCGACACACGGCGCACGGTGGCGAAGTCATAAAAGCCCATATAAGTAAGACTACAGAGAGATAGAATAGGGAATACACATGGATGGATACAGAGCAAACGAGGTGGAGGTTGGGTGGAGAGACTGGAGACCGAAGCAGTGGTAAAAGTACATGTGAGACGAAGGAGAATGGAGGGAGAGGGTCGTAACAGTGACGTAAAGCAGGCATAGTAGTCGTAACGAGCTGACCCAACGAGATGTACAGCAATGTCCCTGCATCATTAGTCCCAACGATACCTGAGCCCAAGCAGACAAGAGGGAGGAACGAAGATGGAGATATAAAAACTTTTGGTCGTGCGCCGTGGCAGCGTAGCGTAGGTCGCGCTCAACTGTCGAATGCTTGACCCTTGTGCACACGCATGTGCTGTCCGAGGTTATCGTGGCGGCTAAAGTCCTTTCCACATCCTTCCACAGGACACTTGTGCGCTGTAACAAATGTTTATAAGTCCACAAAGAAAGGTGAAAGGAGGGAGACACTCACGCTTCTCGTTTGTGTGAATCGACCTCACGTGCCGCTTCAGATGTTCACCACGGGCAAAACACTTGTAACACCCATCGACAGTGCACCGGTACATACGCATGTTCTTTTGCACGCCGCCCTGGACGAGGAACACCGGTGCAGTCGGCACTCGGCGCCCACGCGACTTTTTCGTGAGGTTCGGCACCGGTACAGGCGCACCCAGACGACTAGACCGGGAGGCGCGCACGCTGCCGCTGCCGCTGCTCACGCTCACGCTACTAGTACGGCGTGAACGGGTGCGCGGGAGGGATGTGCAGGGAGGTGTGAATTCTCCATCGTCGTCGCCCTCGGCCGCATCTGAAGGATCGGCGGCTTCACTCTCTCCAGACTCGCTGATCATGTCCTCGTCCGACTCTCCAATCAGCCCTGGTGGGCTCGACGATCCCGGAACGCGGGGGAAGGGTACCAATGCCGCAAAGTTGGGAGGCGAGGGTGGCATGACTTCCGATGGCTGCACAAAGATGGGAGGAGCGGCAGGGGGCGATGGATACTGCAAGTCAAGATCCCCTTCAGAAGGGGGGTGAGATTGAGGCTGCGGAGCAAAAAGCTGTGCTGGGCCTGCGGTAGAGTCGCTGTAAAATGCGTAGCTGCCAGGATCTGCGTAAAAGACGGGCTGGGGCACGGACGGACACTCGACCTTGAAGTCGGTCTCGGTCTCTGGCCAAGGTAACTGGCCCGGATTGAGAAAGGCGGCCTGGGATAGGTCGAGTTCTGCGAAGCTCATGCCCGAGCCGGTGGTAAAAGAGATGTCAAAGGGATACTCGTGCTGAATGTCATTCATGGGAGGAGTGGTTGGATAAGAAGGAGCAGCTGAAGTCATGGTAGTGCGATGTTGGGGAGAATAAAAGGGAGGAGTCGAGTGATGATAATGGCGGTGGTGGTGGAGCGAGAGCGAAGGAGGGACGTGGGGGGGACGGTTTGGCCTATAAGAGCGTGGGTAGAGATCCATACTTGAAAGGAATGAAAAGGAAGATTGAGACTGATTTGGTATGGAATACGTGATGCAGGCAGAATGTTGACGACGAAGGGCGGGGACTGGTCTTGGCTGGTGCGTTACAATGCTGGCCATGGTCTGCGCCTAGAGCTGAGTCTGAATTCAATTCCTGGCGGTCGGGGGCGGATGCGGATGCGTCGTGTGAGAGCGAGTGAGAGCGAGCCAGGAGAGGAGAGTTGATAATCCAAAAAATAAGATCGGAAAATAGATTCGATCGAGAACAGAATGGTGAGGGAAAGGGCCCAAAAAAATCAAAGAATATATCCAGAAAAGAAAAGGAAACAGGAATGAAAGGAAGAGGAATGAATATCTCACTTTCTCGCTCTCGCTCTCTTGCTCTCACTCTTGAAGAAACCCTGGCGTATACAGACAGCACAGCCAGGGCCGGATCCCTCCGTCTTTTATTCAATCGCATTCCACCTCTGCCGTTCCCTCGGGCCATACCTGCCTTTTTGGTCACTTCACTCACATTCCCCATCACATTCGGTGTGTGCCACACGAGGCTACCAACCTCTCCAATTGCACGAGGTTAACTTGATATGTTCCGCCCTGCTATTCCATTTCCGTACCCATAACACCCAACCACACCCCGGCATCGCATCGGAACACTAAATCTATCCCTCCTTTCGGTCCTCGATAAATGAAATTCTTTTTATCTCCGATTTACGCGCTAGTCCCTTTCCGGCTTCAAATCTCTCCAGGCCCCAATCACCAGTCCCCTTCCCCCATGATCGTGCTTGAGATTCTCTTAATCGGTCCATCCCACCCGCCTCCCTTCCAACCGAAACCTCCTTTGCTTCTTTCTAACCTCACCTGCCATTTCCTACCCTGCCCCGCGCCCCGCGCGCCCCACTCAACTTGACATGCCTTCGAAAAGAAGCACCCAGAAGCGATGGTGGCCACCGCCGCGTGAAGTGGCGTGTTCAAGTTACCTGCCGGATTAGCTTAACCCATCTCCGGAACAGTAAAGTACCCGTACAGTACGGCTTACCCGGGTCACATACCTAACGCAATCACCTCCCCCAGGGAGAATCGCAGAATGAATTGCCGTGGGCGTTATATCCAAGAGCTTTGTCCACCCCAAATCTTCACGTGGTGCATGGATGTTCGAGAATGCCATCGAAAGGAGGAACGCCAGGGAGCTTTAGGAATCGAATCAGGCATTAACAAAAAAAAAAAAAAGGTACCCGTTCCTCGTCGGGACTTCCTGTTCCCTAGGTGCAGTGTCTATCGACATGCATCTACCTCGGATACAACGAGGCCTTTCGACCGTCCGCTGATTCGGCACGGCACCCGCTATCATCCGGTTTTGGACCATTATGGAACTTTCGAAAGAGTGTCACGGTGCATTCCGTTTTCGCGGATCTCACATGAAATCTTTGCTTCCGAATCTGATCTGAGTCTCTCCGAGCCTTCGAGCCTCTCAGGCTCTCTCCACACTGCACGAAGTAAAGTCACGAGGGCCTTTAACCACACACATTCATATAGTCGATGCGGCGCCCTTCCTTCTCTGTATGTCTTTTCGTCTTCCATTTTTGCCCGTGCCACTTGCTGCCGCGCTCCGCAAGTCCCCACACTGAGTAAGCAGTCACATGTCACATGTCACAAACCCCCCGAAAGCCTGGTGGCGCCAAACCGACCGACAGTCGCCTCGCCCTGACTCCAACAATCCAATTAATAATCTTCCCCCGAATCACGTACACGGGTCTCGTATCTTTTGCTTTTATGTAACTCCCGACAACGAGGGTTTACCATAATGGGCGGAGTTCCGACGGCACTTTCATTCCTAGTCAAAACTGTAGTCAACCTGACTCACACCTGCGCAAACACACAGCCACCCACTCCACATACTCCACACCCTCATTCTCACATTCTCGCAGTGCTAGATCCGACGAACTCACGCCGGACGCAACTAGTTTGCTGCGACCGCAGTCACGCTGCTGCTCCATGGGGAAAAAAATAGATAACGAAAAAACACGAAGCCGCCATACAGTAATACCATGATTTACCGGCTAGGCACGCCAATGTCATGTGGCCCTCCGAGCCTCGGCCGCTACAGTTGACACGTACTGGCTGGCGTCTCGGAGCTACAGTTTAACGCCAGCAACATCTACACGCCGGCGGCGGATATACTGTACTGTACGCGCGCGCGTTTTTTTTTTTTGGTTGATTGATTGACATCTCGGCTCTACATAGTACCGCCCGGTGTTTGCACTGAAGTTCACCACTGCAGCGGGGCAGTTGGCGCGTGGTACGTGGATCTGGTACGTGCTAACCGCCGGGCGATAAGTTTTCCTGCCCTAATTGGCGTCGTTCGTATCAGCTGAGCACGAAAGAAGCCAGGGCGTTTCTGTTCGGTGTGTGTGTGTTATTTTTTCTTTGCAAATTTCACCGCCACCACTGCCTGTCTCATCGTGGTGATCTCTCACTTCGTTTTCATCCCTTCCTGTTTTTTTTGTTGGGCAATCAAACGAGGTTACGGCACCACTATGTGTCTTCGGTGGTTTTGTGATGTCCGACGCCACGGCACCTACTGTACACGAGGGAAGGATCTGAAGCAGTTCTCGAAGCGCGTTGGGATGTGGATCTACCGCCCCCAACCAGTATTCTCCTTTCGACCCGACTCTTTTTGAACATGTGTACTGAGTTCTCCGTGTTCCTGGTTTCCTTCAATTAAAGGGATAACCAAGCGTTGAACTGACAGACAGATCGCGCGAGAGAAACCACCAGTAGAACAAAAGAGATCACATGCACCCGGATCGGGGTCACGAGGTGCGTGAACGAGGCATAGTCCGAGAGGGCCTAGGGCCTGTAAGGTGTAAGCCAATAGACGCGCGCGTAAGAGAAGCTGGAGCCAGACTCGAGGGAAGGAGGCAGGCAGGTTACTTCTTGGAGCCGATCATGGAGATCGTGGAGCAGGCACGCGCGCCGTCCGAACGTTCTAGATTTCGACGAGACCAGAAGTTGTGTGTTGCACACCTGTAAACAAGTATTTCAACGACAGATCCAATTTCAGATCATTACCCCCTTCCATCCAGGAAGGGGGAAATTCCAAAGATTAAATCACGAAAACCTGCGCCAGAGGTCGCTTTGCATCTGAGCTAAGAAACCGACCGGAGGATTGCATACAACCCGTGCTTGTGATTCGATTTGATTTTTGCATACTATGCAGAAAAAAAATAATCAAAAATCCGTGAGTCTGGTAACGCCAAGCCTGTTGGACTGGATGCGCGCGCGCGCGCGCAGCACCGTAACCGGCTGGAGATAGGTGTGAGGGAGGGGAGGCATGAACGAGCATAAGGCCGGGATAGCAAGCATGACAGGAGTGGTGCACGAAGCAAAGGAAGGAGGAGGAAGAGAGATGGCCAGGGCACTGGAGAGCCGACAACGCCCGCGAACGTTACCCAAATCCGTGCTGGGACATGCTGCCACACAACAACACCACCCTGTTAGTGTTAGTGGGGAGGCCATTTCGCCCCGCGTGTTAGATAGATGGACGGGGGCGCCTGTTTTTTGGTTTTTGTGGCGCCCTCTGGACGAACGTTCGATGCCTTGCGACATGCACGTAGTAGTAGAACAAGATCACGAGGACTCACACCAACCGCCAGAACAGCCTCGTGCTCGTGGGATCCCAGAAGCGCCTGTGGTCACGGTGTCGCGTGCCTCGTATGCTCGCCCTCTTCCGGAGGCACAAAGCTAATTAAGGCGAGTTCGTTTCCTTTCCTAGGCGCATGGTGAAAACCAATCGGGCCCAAGGGAACGTGTGGCGAGGAGGAATGGAGAGAGATATTGAGGGGACGTTTCAGTGCGGTTAGTGTGTGTGAAGTCTGTCTGTCTGTCTGTCGTGTGACGGGGGGAATGAGCAACGGACGAAGACTACACGCGGCAACCTAAGTTTCCAAAGTCCGACCCCCGAGCGGATAGACCGACAGACATACGGAAGGACAGGCGGACAGAGTGTGCTTCGAGTCCGAGGACACAGAGCGCAGCAGCAGCAGCCTGACAGTGGTGGTGCTCGCAGTCAGAATTGTGGGTATGCACCGCCGCCGCCTTCAAGTTGATCGTTTGTTCGATCCGGGGAGCTGCTGAATGTCCGCCCGGCGAACGAGAGAAAGTAAAGTATGAATTGCCGGAATGGGAAAACCTGCAACTGCAATAGTGATCGTGTGGCGGCGAGCGGGCGCTTGTTAGACAGCAGTGTTGGGTTTCGCCTCGCCCTCGGGGAAATGTTAGATCTCATCCCACTAGACATGATGCGTGATGGGGTCAAAACACGTTCACTCGCTTCCATACCCCAGGAAATGTAAATTATATATCGCTCAACTGGCACTCGCACACACCTTTCACACACACAGCGAAAACAGCTCAACTACTCGAGATCGTGCACATCACCGAGCGTGAAATTGTTGAGGCGAGCTCACGCGAGCCTGCAACGAGTTATATAACGAGTCTGAATCTGAATCTGTGCCAGTGGTGCCCAGGCCGGTCCCATGATGCGCGCTAGATTTGGACTCGGAGAGGAACTCAGCTAGGCGCCTCAATTGCAGAGCACTCTGTCACACTGTATCACCAAGGGCCCGGTGGCGATATTACGACGGCAACGAACGGGGTAGTAATCTTCGTTCGAGTCATTCATGCATCATGCACACGAGGCTACCTAGTTTCGTGTGATGAGAGAGCAAGAGCATTCACACTGACAGTGGTCACGCAGTTCTCCCGTGGCGCGCTGCACGTCCAAGACGGCAAAACATCCGCACGGCACAAGGCATCCTGCGCGATCACATCCCGCCGTCTCCGTCTCCGCTTCCGTCCTCCGTCGCATCGCATCGCACATGTTTCGCCCAAAAACAAAACAAACAAAAAACATGTGCTTCCTCCTCCCTCGATAGGATGATCATGATCGGCTCCATGCCCTGCTGTTCAGCCAAAAACTTGGCAACAAGCGTGCTATCGGTGTGTATCATGCCAAATGCCAGTGCGCGCTATGTGGCTGAAAGCCCCTCCCCCCTTTTTTGGCTTGGCTTGGGGACTCTCGATCTGACTTTCGAAAAACACCAGAAAGAAAGAAAAAAAAACACATGCCAGATGAAATGGGGGCCAACGACGGACGGAACCGAAATGAAGTGCGCCGATCGTCGATTCCAGAGGTAGATGTAGTAGTAGTAGTACGGGACGGGCTCAGCCCAGAGCGGGTAGCCGCCGGACATCAATTACGACGAGACGAGAATAGATGTGCAGGTCCTTAAGCGGTTCCAGGATAAGGCTGCATCAGCGGGAACAGTGCCAAGGCCATGGTGTAGAGGCTGGCCAGCACCCTCGTTTTTCCTGGGCGGAAAGGCCTTGGACCGTATATGTACGCTGCAGATTTTTGTGTGGAGAGACCTGTAACTGAGCGGAGGCAGATCCCCCTGTATTTGAACTCCAGGTCGGCACCGCAGTATAGAGCAGCCCAAACCATTTCAGGCCTCAAACGAGCTGAAAAGGCAATTGACGAGTCTCCAGCCAGTGGTGCTATTCTAAGGGTGCATGTAACGGACTTACAACAAAAACAGATGTCCATCGAACGCCATTCGTAGTTGAGCCGGTCGCAGTTGCTATTTGTTGGTTCGGATTCTGGTTCTTATAGCGTATCGGCGCCGAAAGGCGTCCACTTTGTGTGTGAAAAGAAGAAGTACATGGGTAGAAGTGGTAACCAGAGCCCCGGGGAGATGAAAGCGGTGCCAAGGCCCCAGCGTGTGTGTAAACCGTCCGACCGACACCCAACGTCCCCACGCGGCACTCACCTCACCTTCTCAAGCAGCTCAAGTTCCCTCCTCGCAGGCCCCACGGCATCCTCGACGATCCGCAACACGCGGGGCAGCACGCCGTACGCGGCGGCGACGAGCACGACCAGCAGCGTCGCGATGACGGGCAGCACGGACGCCGGGAGCACGCCAAGCACGAGCGGTTCGAGACGCACGACGAGCGGCACGCGCATGTCGTGCGCTGCTGGCACGCCTTCATCTGTCAGGCGAATGCGTGCGAGGTGGAGTCGTGCGGTGCGGACGGGGGCAGCAGTAGAAGAAGGCGGAGGAGGAGGAGGGTGTAAAGTGAGAGCGACAGCTGCGGGGTGCTGGTGCCATGTGGTGAATGGGCGAAGTGAGAGCAGCAGTTTTACTCACCGATGCGGGCCAGGATACCCTTAGTGTAAAACGGTCGTAGTGCGTCCACGCACCGCCGCCGTGGTCGAGGTCGAGCGCGAGCCAGAGGTCGTGCGGACATTCACCGGGAGGATCGTCGTCTTTGCAAGGAGCATGGCTCGGAGATGGCGTGATATCCCGCACGACGATCTCGTTCTTGCCTGCATGGAGGACGGGCGTCGTCCTACGGACAGGGAACGGGGATAAGATGTCAGTCGGCTTGCGGGAAATAGTTTATCTTGATTTTATTTACCAGTTTTGTGGAAGAGGGGCTACGGGGACTTGGTGCCCCGCTGGAAAGTTGATGATTTCGGTGTTGGCGAGAGTTTTGGGGCTCAGGATTAGGAGACCGAGGGCAAAGGTCAGGACAAGGCCAGGCATGCCACCTGTCGCTGTCCAACTACCAAATCCGTCTTATCACATCACACGTACCGCTGTCAATCCCCCTAAGATCGCACGAACGTGAATAGCCTACAATATCTGGCAGTGGCCATAACTACGTGTAACTTATCTCCACGGATTTACCCTATAGCTACATCACTGTACTTTGTAACTTACTTCGCTACTGCAGATTTCAATCTCTTTCGCCGTCAGATCATGCATGGATCAACGGGNNNTGGACCAGAATCGTACACGGAAATGACTGGAATAATTACTACCAACCAACTAAACCCCCTCGATACCTAAATGTAATCCGCGCCCTAAGGAAATCAGCTTTTCTCCTTCACATCATCCGACGACGAGTTATCGTTCTCCGTGCTCTCCGCGGCCCCGCTCTGCGTCGCAATATCGCTGGCGTACACCGTCTTCTCCTCCGTGTATGACGTGTCCTTGATGCCCCAGATGACGATGCCCGCGAGCGGCAACGAGACGAGCATCAAGCCCCAGCTGGCCAAGTGCTCATTCAGGAACGGCGTCGCCGTCGCGTCCATCCCGAACGAGCCCGCGGCGCCAGCCGACTGGACCGCCTTGTAGAATCCCGTAAAGCGCGCGAGCGTGAACGGGTCGTTTGAGATAGCGCCCATGATCCAGTACGCGAGCGCCTGGTAGCAAGCGTCGCCAAAGAAGACTATAAATATACACACGTCAGCAAAACCGTACGAAGGAGTTACGAAGGGCGCTAGGGAAAACGCACAGAAAAAGAAGATCGCGGCCTTGGCGTGGTACCCGCTGTCGGTGTAGTGCATTTTTGTCCGTGGCGTGCGGTTAAATTTGACCTGCCACGCGAGCGCACAGGACCAGACGACGACGACGATAGCCGAGACGAACGCCAAGCCGATGAAGCCTCGCGTCCGCCGTCTGTAGGGTAGGCCGTCGAGGACGAAGAAGCCGATAATTAAAGCACCAAGAATTGCGCCGAGACCTTCGAGCGTGCCATTTAACGCTCCTACAAAAATATATATAGTCAGAATACGAGCGGAGGTGCGCATGTGTATTACGCACGGGTCGGTCCGTCAAAGTAATACGCGTTAATCGCTCCTTGGTATGCGTAAAAGTAGTTGCTCGCGAAGAACATGGGTATCAGCAAGATCATGCGCTTGTCCTTGAGAACCTTGATAAAGTTACGGAGCTCCTCGTGCACGGTTGAGGACGCCTGGACTTTCACGAGGGTGCCGTCGGCGCGGACAACCGCGCCAGGGGGCAGGATGAACAGTGTCGATGCAGTACCCGCAAACATGATGATTATGAATGCCTAAGCTTGGGGAATGAGGACGCGTAAAAAAAGAAAGTCGACAGAAACGCACGAGGTACGTCGCGGTTGACACACTGCTGAGCCCTCCGGAGCGGATGTTGATGGCGAGGGCGATGATCGAGCCGATGAGGGTACCGAACTGGAAGATGGCCCAGAAGACACCAAAGGCCTTTCCTTTGTCCTTCTCGAGTGGATAACTCATCATTATCGCGCCTTGGGCGGACCACAGCAGCGCCGCGGATACGCCGAGCACCCCACCGGCAAAAATGACAAACCAACGCGTTCCCTGCGTCTGGAAGCTAAGCGCAGACTAAGCGTGGTCCCAGAGACGGATATGCGAGATTAGAGCTCACCACCATAATGAACCAATATAGAGCGAGTAACCAAGGGATCCGATAGAGAGCGTAAGGCGGGGACCGAGAACTGTTGTGAGGGATGAGGCGATAGTGCGTCACGAGGGTGGTTCGAAATGAGGTCGGATCAAACTCACGATTGTTGATTCCCCCCGAAACAAGACCTGTGACTGCAAACATCCCATAGAGGACACCGTTTGCGGTGTCCACTAGGGCGGTATCTTGGGTACCGCCGGCGCCGAGGTTAGAAACGGCGCTGAACATGCCGACGGTCGCGAAACAGGTAATCCCTGGGTAGATAGTTAGCGTTGTGACATGGAGAACGAATAGGTGAGGACAGACCGACTAGGACAATCTGAGTCATGGGAGCTCTGATAGTGCATTGAGTGAATATCTGATGAGAGCTGGGTCGGGAAGAGAACAGACCTATACCATGCCGGGAATGAGAGCGTCATGGTTGAGGGAGGAGCGGGGAATACGAGAAGCGAGATAGCAGGGCAAGAAGGCTAGGCATGGAGAGTTCTTATATGAAGCGGAGTGAAACGCGAGCGCAAGTGGGACTGAGTTATGATGCACCACACGGTGAGATATCACCGCAAGGACCTCATGGACACAAGTCTTCTTTTTCCTAAACAAACCATCTCGTTTATGTAACCACCTCGACAGTCCCACAAGCGGAATTAAGAATGTCGCCACCAAGCGTACCGGTCGGACTAACCTAGATAGTCAACTGTGCGCGCGCTGACTGGGGCAGTCGCGGCCCACATGGTCGGCAAACGCATGGCACCCGACCAGGCCGTCATCATTGATCTCCTTCGTGAGCGCCCCTCCACTATCAGAGTTTTCACCGTCCACGCTGAAAACCAACACAGCGCACGTAAGATACAGATAAGATCACATCATGCCGACCTCTTACACATTACGTAAAAATCCCTCGCATCCTCTACAGAGAAATAGCGCAAAAAGAAAGAGAACCATGGTCAATATAATTTATCGTAGCTGCGGTGTTAGTCAAGTCCACCACCCGAAGGCGAGACCAAAAAAAAAAAAAAACAGAAAATAGAAAGCGACGGGTAATGTGAGGTCCTCATTTAGCTTAAGGCTGTGTCGAAAGCTGACCAGCTCCACACCTATCGTCATGGCAGCCGCCATAAACGTGCCACCATGGCATCCCTGTCGCCGTCGAAGCGGCCACCCGTGGCCTCGTTCGGCCCTAGTGATTGGTTCCGCTGTTCCTAAACTTAACTGCATCTCCCGTCGGGAATGTGGCACCGCGACACGTAGCCATAGAACCCACGGATGCCCTTTATTTTTGGTACGTCGTGGGCACCCAATCCTCTTTAGGTCGTCGCGTGTACGCGCTGGTGCTGCAGGAGATTATCGCGGCGTGCAAAGGTCTTGCCACACCCGCACGCGAACGCTGTCAACAAAGCAGGTCAGTTCCGCGGACAACAAATAGCAGTGGTGGTGAAAGAAGCGTACGCTTCTCGTGGGTGTGTAGCGACAGCACGTGACGCTTCAGGTGCTCCGCGCGCGCAAAGCTCTTCGAGCAGCCCGGCACGGCGCAGACATGCGCGCGCTCCCGCGCCTCGGCCGGATCAGGCACCCGCCGTCCGCGGCTCTTCTTGTTGAGATGCGGGACGGGCACGGGCGGTGGGACACGTGCGCGGCGCACGGTGCGGGGCCCCTTCGGCGGAGGCGTCGATGTGGCCACGAGCCCGGCGGCTGGGGAGGGCGCTTCCTCCTCCTCGGACGCGGACTCGCTTTTGACTGTCGTCGCGTGCTCTTCTTCTCGCCTTGCCAGTTCGGCGTACAAGGGACACTTGCGGCGCAGCCGCGCGGGTATGCGAGTTAGGCTCCATGGAGGAACCAGGACCAGGGCTGGGGTCAGGGAGGAGGAGGAGGGTTCGGAGGAGGGTGGTGGTGATGATGACGGTGATGAGGATGACGTATACAAGGTGGTCATGTCCGTCGCTTCGGCGGACGAGGTGCGAGAGGACGCGAGGCGCGGCGCGGAGGAAGCAGTGGATAAATCTCGGGTCGTCTTGGTTGCATCATCGCTGGGCTTCTCTGAGCATTGATGCGAATCGGGGAAGGCCGCGGCAACCTCAGGGATGTTGGCCCCCGAAGGTAGGAATGGGACCTTCACCCTGCTATCGTCGGACATTGCGAAAAAGGTTAAAAATAAAAACAAGCGAGCAAGCTAGCTATAGAAAGGGTCGAGGCCTCGTTTCGGTTGGTTAGAACATGATGCGGATTTGGTGATAGGTGGTAGGCAGGGTTCTTCAGGGCTAGCCGGTCTCAATCTGCCAGTGCTGGTGAGGAAGATTGTACACAAGAGGAAGTATACAGGAGGAACAATCCCAAAACGGTTTGACTCACCAGTACTAGTTTTGTAGGTCTCTTCTTCGAAGAACGCTATTCTCTCATTTACCCCTGGCTAGCTGTGGTAGTGACCAGACTTTTCCGAGTCGCGCTGTGCGAGCGCGTGCGGACTTTGCGAGGGGGTCCGGAAGCAAAAAAAAAAAAAAAAGGACACTATGGCCGATTGTTGGCCTCCCCTTCGGATTTTCAAAAAAACCCCACCCGAAAAGCGAGGATTCGATGAGTGTCAATGAATGAAAGAGGAACTTCGAGTCGACGATGGTGTAGCCCAACCCTTCATTGAACGATTGCGTCGTTCTTGTTCTTGTTGACTCAAACACCCCCGTACCGGCATAAACAAAGAAAACTTTTTTTTTCGTGATCAGAGTGATGTGATGGGCCCAAGTTGGGCCCATTGCATAGCGGCTGGCTCCGGACGGCCCGACTCCGTTGTGGCCACAAGTCTCCACAAGTAGGCCCCCTGAAAACCCCAGGTGAGGTTTGATACG
>QFDV01000024.1:3024-34743 GCA_003315845.1 Lactarius trivialis
CCGGAATAAATATTGGTTTAAAAAAAAAAAAAAAAAAAGTTGATTCGAAGAAATCGAAAGTATTTGAGTGAACATTTGATATCTTCAGGTTGTCCGTACACCCAGTAACGCGAAGAGAGGACAGACGCGAGCTGGAAGAACATATTGACCACGTTTCGACCTCGTTGAAATGGAAGAAGAACGGCTTCTGAGAGATGAGTAACGGATTTGTCGTGGTCGCCTTTTTCATGCGACAATTCGCGGCGCATGGTTCGTAGTCCCGCTAACTGTAGGAGGAGAGTTGGGCGATGAGGATCTGATCTGGGTGTCGATGCGAGATGTCGGTGGTATTCGAAGATGTCTTTCTCGACTCGGGAAAGGGTGACTACAAGTGCGAATTAGTTTTCTGCCGCGGGAGGCAGATACTCATTGAAATCTCAGACGCAGGAATGGGACTTACATCCAAACTCTGAGGTGGCCATCATGATGGTCAGGGCCAGCAAAAAGGACACAAGTGACGAAGGCAGTCTGATTGCGCCCCCCTCACATCAGCAATATTTCAAGCAAATGATCTAGCCCGGCCCACTTCCGCAGCATGTTGGTCACGGTGTGTTGGTGCTTACTCATAGCGACATGAGGCAGCACCAAGGCAGCACCACGATCTGCCTTACACGCCCTTGAAGTATTGGGCATCAATGATGTACACTGTCAGCAGAAGTAACGAGTTTCCCTAACATGAACAGATGATAGTGCTCGTTCTGAAACTTGCATCATACCCCAGTCTGAAGTGCTCCAAGTCGAATAAGGTTGCGATATGCACCACGTGCAAGGCACGCCCGGGCCGTACTGTGACTCACTTGTCGTCAGTTAGTCAGCAGTCGGTCTCTCCATGATCACGGTGACTGGCCCGGCACTTGTTTCACTTGTTTATCCTCCATCACGAGTACGTTCTGAGTCGCATTCTTTTGTCGCCTCGTCAAGCAGCTCGATAGTCACCGCGTTCCCATTGTCAATGTTGTTCGCCTTGTGCCGTTGTTCACGTCCTCGTCACCTATTTTTCTGTCCACGCAGCACGACCCACGCCATCGCCACGCTGCACTTTGACCGAGCGAAGTCCCTGTCTCCCTGGATCGGAACGCCAGTCGTTCGCTAGCTACGTATCTCACAATCCGCACCTTCGCAGCTTGACTCTTCCATCCTCTTCCCGAGAGCCTCTTCTGCATAATCCGCTCCGCCTGTCCAACTCATACCGATCTATGTCCGTACACTGCAACGCCCATGTCGTGGGAGTGTGATAAATTCGGCACCTTTACTACACATAGTACATACGTCAAAGCGAGAAGTCCATCTATCCTTTAAAGCCTGCACGTGGTCAAACAATATCTCCGACATGAGTACCCCGCATACAATCTAAATCACATTCTGCTACAGATACGGCGTAAGCGCGGAGAATGTGTCCATCAATTTAGACAACTCACTCACAATGTTCGATCATGCGCCATAATGGACAAAGTTGACCCATCGCTCTAGCGTGATCCCTCTCGTCTTCCGCAGCTTCTTCACTGCGAACTGAAGTGCCCTCGCAGATCTCTCGTGATACGGCAGTCTCATACGACCTGGGCTCTCCGCGAAAATAGACTTGTAGAAATGCTTAGATAGGGCTGCGCCATCTGTATCTGCCATGGCCCACATCGTACCGACGACACTCCTGAATCCACAAAACTGCATCGCAGCCGCGAGGTGAAGTCCTTCGTCGGCAATGCTATCTTCCGTAAGCTCTGCGGTATGACAAGCAGAAAGGAAGGCAAATTCGGCAGTGGGAAGTTGAGATCGGACGATCTCGAGTAGAGTAAGACTGTCTCCGTGAAGCTCGAATGAAGCGTCGAATGGCTTTCCTGATTCCAGTAAGCCATGACACACGAAATGTGCGAAGCGATGGTCCCTGAGGCCTTCTACCACGGTCTCGGGCGTCGCCATTGCCGAAACGAGAGTCGTAACCGACGATTCCACGGCTCCTAGGACTTCCATCTCGCCCCATGCCCCAGGCAGGGTTTCGGGCTGTGCTACAAGAAGCAACGGAGGCTTGTTGAAAGTTTCGGGTCGTGAACCAAGTTTGCGGGATTCGATGAGCGCAGTGAGTGTTGGGGTATACGAGGAAATATATAGGTCCATGAAGTACAGCACGTCGCCATCGTCGGATGGAATTGGACCCATCGCGTGGAGAGGGAGAGAACAGAAGGCGCGCGTAGGGCACCACCAGACGCGAGATTTCTCCGGAACCTTTAACTGGCGGAGTCTCTCGATGACTTGCTTTCCGACGAGCTCGTATAGATCTGCGAGGACAGAAGCTAGAGTAAGACCGTAGTCCTGTGAATCGAGACCCTTTTCCTTTCGGACACGCAACAACTGTTCCTTTAGCTGGTTCGCGCGATCGTAAAAGTTGGAAGGAGTCGAGGTGATATCCATGACGGCTTTGAACTTATTATTGACGGAAGGAGGTTCGAGGAGGATGATGATGTGTGAACGAAATCCGGATTGGTTGATGATGATGACAGGTCCGTGTGCGGCAGCAAAATTAAGGACTTCAAACGATAGCGGCTTCAGGAAATTCTCGAAGTTTGGCAAGGACTGGATATGAGAGACAAGAGTGTTACGCTCCTCCAAAAGTCTCCGTTGCGTGGAAACAAGGCGACCAATCGACTTCATCTCCTCGCGGCGCCAAGGTCCAGTTTCGCTATCGCGTTGCTGTCCGCTCTCACTACTCTGTGCGACGGACATCGTCACTGACCCGAGCCTCCGATTGATGTCCGCTAACTTTTCTGCCAACGCCGGGTTGACTGCACGGAGTTGGTCGGTAGAAGTGCGGAGGCCCCGCATTTCCGACCAGAGTAATGCTCTTCCTCGTTCCAGAGTCTCTACGGCCTGTTTGAATTGTCCTATTTCGATTTGATGTGATGCATAATCCGATGCCAACCCCTCGTGTCCCTCAAGCGCATGAGCGAGGCGAAAATGCTGGATTTGCAAAGTTGGGGAAAAGACGAGAGTTTCTTCCATTAGTGACATGGCCGCCTCATAGGCGGTAGACGTCGAGGGATGTGCATCGACTCGTGCATAGCGTGCCCAGCTGTTTGATATCCTGAACCGATGGAATACCTCCGCAGATCTGTCGGTCGCGAGCCCGGGGAAGAGTTGCATGAATTCTTCGAAGTCCTGCCTGTGATGGAACAAATTGTAGCGGTCAACCACAGTCCAAAGAAGCCCGCTTCCCGCTTGAAAGTGGCTCAGCCTTGGGGCTGACATTTTGAGGAGATCACGATACGCGTTAATTGCTTCATCGAGGTAATCCAATCTATCCGTGCGTTTATGGGCTGTATGGAGTATTGTGGCGAACATGAGAGCGGGAAGGTATGAATACGAATGATTAGGGTACTGGAAAGGGAGGAATGATCGGCTAAGCTCGACAGCCGCTTCTACATCCGATATCTCGCCATTTTGAATCATAGTGTGAATTTCGTTGAGATGATTGGCTTTCTCTAACATTTGCGTGGTATCCGGCTCATCTTCTAGGCCGGGCCAATGTGGTGCCTGTCTCCGCTGGAGGAAATGGTAATGGAATTCCGTATTGGACTTTCCTGAGGCCAGAGTGGCGCCAAAGTAACTGAAGCGCTGCCGCTCAAAGTAGTCCAGGTTGTTAGCTAGACTGGTGCGAACTTGATCCGGAAGAGATGGGAGGGAGAGTAAAGTACGAAAGCGATGAATCGCATCCTCCACATACTCCGGGTTCAAGTGCGAGTTCAACCGAGACAACACAAGCACTGTAATCAGCGATATAGCATTGTTCTGCGTCGTCGTTAGACTATCCCCAGGGGAGTGTGTGGCGATGATTTTGTCCGCGACGGCTGTCGCTTCCTTGTAATCATTGGCCACGTGCGTCATCAAGAAGCGAGCGCCGAGACAGTGGGCAAGCGCGTAGGAGACGTGTGAATATGGTATGATCGTTTCTGCTTCTCGCAGGACTTGTATGACTTTTTCACTGGCAAGAGGGCACTTTGCGTCTCCCAGAAGGAATGTGTCGATAACGGTCTCAGAGAAAGCCCTGACGGCACAATTTAAGTCAATTGCTGGGGTGTCCGAAGTGAGTAGTGTGTGGCTAAGGGCCGCCATCTCCTCGACCGCCATCTCCTCGATATCCTGAACTATATCGCTAGACCCCAACATCAAGCTCTCGTAGACATCGACTAAGCGTGACATAAGTTGACCATGCGGGATGTCGAAGGCTTCAAGGGGGTGAAAGTTAATTCGGAGAACGTGAAAGTATTTGGCTGAGGACTTGAGATCTTCGTGTTGTTTATGCCTGTTGAAGCGATAAAGGAGGACATTTGCAAGCTGGAAGAACACATGGACCATGTCTCGACTCGGCAGGGACGGGAGAAGAAGAGCTTCTGTGAGATGAGTGATAGCTTCATCGAGGTCGCTTTTTTGGCCTTTCTCATCTGCCAATACGTTGCGCATGGTTTGTAGACTCGACAGCTGCTGGAGGTGAGCGGGGCGACGAGGGTCTGATCGAGGCGACAATGCGACCAGAAGGTTGTGTTCGAGTATGCTTTTCTCGACTTCAGGAAGGGTATCTAAAGGCGCGTATTAGTTTTTAGCAGGTGCAGCAGACGCTAGAATATTAGACGCAAGCCAATGATTTAGACTTACATTCAAAGGCTGAAGGGGCCATGGGTCAGAAATGAGATGAGATGACGAGCAAAAGACAGAACTGTGACTAACGGAAGTCCGCATCCGGCGTAAAGCTCCCGTGATATACTGTACATAAGCAGCCGCACCAACCTGACGTAGTACAGTACGTACAGTATACTCGTGCCCAAAATAAGTAACGGGAAACGATTGGTCATATAGTGGTCACATGTTTCCCGCTACTTATTTTGGGCACGAGTACGTAGCCAAAGTACTCTAGCGCTCGCACGAAAATTGGAACAGACACAATCCTATGCAGCTTCAAGTGACTACTATAAGTAGCAGCGGTTACTGAAACTACCATCATTGGTGACTTCGTGATGAGGGCCGATCGGTGACATTTCCCTCCACCACTTCGAACCCAGCCCGTGCAGGGTTCCCGTCGGGGCCCTTGGTCACGAGTAGCCACTCGGTGCGTCCGACTGCAGTCAAGTACTGTAGGTGTATCGTGTCACAAATGCCTCACTGGCACTATCTCCCTCAGGTTCTCCCTTCCCTAGCCTTTTATTCCGAATCACCTCATCGTTTCTATCTTAGGTTGCTAACTTCCTCGATGTATATAAACCACCTGCACGCTGTCCCACAAGTTTTACCTCTTGGTCTCGGTGTGATCTCCGCGCGAGTCAGGCTAGATCAAAGACACCCATAGCACTGTTCGCAAAGACCTCTGTCAGTTACTCCTGGCGTGGCGGTCTTTGGCCTCGTTCCATCGGCTTCCCGCTCCTCTCGCCCTCGATTAGAACCCCAGTCAGTCGCTCGTCGTTGCGTTATCCCTCAATTCCCACGACTTTGCACTTCTATCCCTTTCCCGCTCCTACCCGGCTTCTTCCTCATCCATCCTCTCCCCCGAACCACCGCAGAACCCGCTTCGTCTGTCAAACACCCACTAATCTAATTTAAAATTCTTACTCTGCAGCGCCCATATCGTGTAATAAATTCGATCTCAAACCAATCTTTGTTACGAGTAGTTTGCCTGTCCTACAAAATTCGGACGCGGTCAACTACAACTAGTCAAATCCGACCTGGGAAGTTTGGTCAAGACCAAGAGTAAGTACGAAAGACTTATCCACAAGTAAGACAACTCACCCACAAAGCCCGATCATGCGCCGTAATGAACGAAGTTGACCCACCGCTCTAGCGTGATCCCCCTCTTCCTCCGCAGCTTCTTCACAGCAGACTGAAGTGCCCTCGCGGATCTCTCGTAATATGGTACACCTCTCTGGCCTGAGCTCTCCATGAAAATAGACCTGTAGAAATGCTTAGATAGGTCCGCCCCATCTGTATCCGCCATCGCCCACAAAGTCCCGACGACGCTCCTGAATCCACAAAACTGCACTGCAGCCGCAAGGTGTAATCCTTCGTCGGCAATGCTGTCTTCGGTCAGCTCAGCAGTGTGACAAGCGGAAAGGAACGCAAATTCCGCAGCGGGAAGTTGAGACCGGACGATCTCGAGTAGGGTCAGATTGTTTCCGTGAAGTTCGAATGAAGCATCAAACGGTTTTCCGATCTCCAATAAGCCATGGCACACAAAATGAACGAATTGGTGATCCTTGAGACTCGCGACCACGGTAGTGGGTGTCGCCTTTTCCGATACGAGACTTGTCACGAGTGTTCCGACGGCTTGTAGGGCGTTGATCTCACCGCGTGCCCCAGGCAGGGTTTCGGGCTGCGCCACAAGAAGCAACGATGGCTTGTCAAGCGTTTTGAGTTGAGAGCCAGGTTTGCGGGATTCGATGAGCGCAGACAGTGTCGGGGTATATGAAGGGATATAGAGGTCCATGAAGTACACTTTATCGCCATTATTTGACGGAATTGGACCCATTGCGTGGAGGGGAAGGGAACAGAAGGCACCCGTCGGACACCACCAGACACGAGATTTCTCTGGAACCTTTAAGTGACGGAGTCTCTCAATGACTGGCTTTCCCACGAGCTCATATAGATCTGCGAGGATAGAGGCTAGAGTAAGGTCGTAGTCCTTTGAATCGAGACCCTTTTCCTTTCGGACGTGCAATAATTCGTCCATTAACCGGTTCGCACGTTCATGGAAGTCGGGAAGAGTGGAGATGACGGAAGGAGGTGAGTCTTTAAAGAGGAGGAGGATATACGAAGGAAATTCAGACTGGTTGATGATGATGATAGGCCCGTGTGCCGCGGCAGAATTAAGGATATCGAACGACGGTGGTTTCAAGAAGTTCTCAAAGCCCGGAAAGGATTGTACACGAGTGATAAGAGAGTCACGCTCCTCTGAAAGGCTCCGCTGTCGCAGGAGAAGACGACCGATTCCATCGATCCATTCGTGATTCCCGGCTTCACCATCACCTATCTCTCTGTTCTCGCTTTGTGCAGCCGACAACGTCACCATCTCTAGGTCCCGATTGATCGCCGTGAATCTTTCTGCTAGGGTTGGATCGACTGCACAGAGTTGGTCGGTCGAAGTACGGAGGCTACGCATTTCTGACCAGAGTAATGCTCTTCCACGTTCAAGAATCTCTATGGCCTTTTTAAATTGACCCGTTTCGATCAGATACGATGCATACTCCGATGGAAACACCCCCCGATTCCCGAGCGTATCAGCGAGGAGAAAATGCTGGGTTTGCAAAGTTGGGGAGAAAATAAGAGTTTCTTGCAGTAGTGACATGGCCCTCTCGTATGCAGTGGAAATCGTGGGGTGCGCAAAGCGTCGTGCTATGTGAGTCCACCTATATGACATCTTGAACCGATAAAATACTTCCTTTGATCCATCATTCACAAGCTCGGGGAAGAGTTGCATGACTTCCTCGAAGTCCTGCCGGAGATGCAACAAATCCAAGCGTACAATCAGAGACTGAATAAGCCCATCTCCCACTATAAAGTGGATCGCCTTTGGAGCTGACGCTTTGCGAAGACCACGATACGCAAGAATTGCTTCATTGAGATAATCCAATTTATTCGTGCGTTGATGTGCTTGGCGGAGGATATGGGCGAAATGGATAGCAGAGCGGTATGACAACTGATCACTAGAGTGCTGTGAATGGAGTAATGTCCGGCTACGCTTGACACCCGCTTCTACACTGGCATCCGTTATCTCGTCGTTTGAAATTCTGATGAGAATCTCCCTGAGACAGTCAGGGATTTGTGATTTGGGGCCGACATCCGATTGACCCGGTCCCCAGATCATTGTGGTTTCGGAAGATGTTTCACCTGAGTTCCCAGTGACGCCAAAGTAACTGAAGCGCTCCCGCACATAGTGGTCCAGGGAGAAAGTTAATGAGGTGCGTTCTCGATCCAGAAGAGATGGAAGGGAGAGTAAAGTACGAAGGCGGTGAATAGCATTCTCTAAATACTCCGGGATCATGTACGAGTTCAATCGGGAAATCACAAGCACTAAAATCAGATTTATGGTGTTTATCTGTGCCCCCGTTAGACTATCTCCAGGGAAGTGTGTAGCAAGGATTTTGTCCGCAAAGTTTATCGCCTCCTCGTAATCATCGATCACATGCGCCGCCAGGAAGCGATTAGTGAGACAGCGGGCACGCGCGTTGGCAAGCGCGAAGGAGACTCTTGAATCGGTTCCGACTATTTCTGCCTCTCGCAGTACACGAAGGACTTGCTCAGGAAGCGGCTTTGAGACTGGTTCATCGAATGACAGGGTATAGCAAACCGCTGTAGAGAAAGCTGCGATGGCAATATTCAAGTCGCCGCTAGAGACTCCCGAAGAGAGTAGTAGTTCGTTGGTGAGGGTCGCTATCTCCCCCAAGTCCTGCACCATTTCGCCAGACCCCGATATCAAGTTCCAGGACACCGCTTGAACTAAGAGCGACGTAAGTCGATCGTGCGAGATGTCGAAAGCTTCAAGGGGGTGGAAGTTAATTCGAAGGAAGCGAAAGTATTTCAGTGAGGATTTGACATCTTCGGGTTGATTGTAAACAGTGGAGCGTGAAAGGAGGACATTTGCAAGCCGGAAGAACATATGGACCACGTCTCGACTTGGTTGTAACGGGAGGAGAATAGCTTCTGTCAGATGGGCGATGGATTTGTCGAGGTCGCCTATCTCGTCTGAGAATGCGTGACACTCGGTTCGTAGTAGCGCCATACACAGGAGATGAGCAGGGAGGTGAGGATCAGATAGACGTGAAGACGATAGAAGACGGTCGGATTTGAGGATGTCATTCTCGACTTGGGGAAGTGTGACCAAAAAAGGCGAATTCGTTTCAGTTGCAGGGGATGGCAGATACAAGTAGAAGGTCAATACCAGATGCAGGATTGGGACTACGTTCAAACTCTGACTCGGAGGTTGCCATGGCTGGAATCAGCAGGTTATGAGATGACGAGCATAAGCCTGAGCCTGAGGACCGTGACACGAACAGTCCACGGTGACTCGGACCGCCTGCCGGTGGCGATGCATGAGGATGCATGTGACGTACTTATTTCAAGCACCACAGCGTCGAGCTCAAGAACCGTGAGGCAGTAGTACCTACTAGTACTACCTCGAACCTATAACAATCTCATTTTTTCCCTACACACCCTTGCGGTACATTAAAGAAGCAACGCTTCGCTTTATCCACATGCGCAACTCCGAGTCCGTTTGACCTTCTTTCCGATTCGGATGTTTCCATCATTAGTACCCTGGTAGATTAGAACATAGAAGGCATACACGAGGCTTTCTAAAGCATGCAAAAGGGGGGCGAGTTCGAGGGATGTGATTATGTGAGTAAGGAAATTTGGGTCTTGCCCGCTCTGTGTCTCAGCGTCCGAGTCGTGTCAATGGCAGACAACAAGTTCGACAGCGCAGCCTCATGCGAGGCTTGCAAAAGTTTGCAAACATTTTCAACTGCAGAAGCAAAAGTACTTCTTACCTCACGTACTAGTGTATAAACTAGACCACATCGCGCCCTGCACATCCGGACAAATGCCAACTTCAAGTCCCTCACCCACCATTGCTTCACTCGAGCATGACACTGTACGCTAGCATATCCTTCACCTCCGACATATACACGTCGTCGTCCACCTGAATCCCTCTGTCTGCGACTCCCTCCATGATCAACGTTTTGCTATCTCTTTTCCTGGCTCCTCCGCCCCGTTTCATTCTTATTCCATTCTCCTCGCGTTCCGTCTCCCCTACTCTTTCCCCTTCTCCGTCCTATTACTTACCTACCTCTACTGACCGTTTCGAGATTTGGTACCAACTTCTCTGTCAAATAGATCTGCGCCCTGTCACTCACGTCCACTCCCTTCATCCCAGGTGTGGTTCATGCGCAAGTCAGGTTTCGAACGATAACACTCTGTTTGCGAGACCGCTATGATTGATAGGCCCAAGAATCGTCGTCCTCTATCCTCTCCGAGGCCCCGGCCGGCTCTTGCTCGAGGCATGATCCCTAATGCCTTCAGTTCGAATGCCAGTCGTTCGCTCGCTATCCCGCAGTCCTTGCTCTCACCCGACATCCACCCGTTCCATCCTGCCATCCTGTCCAAATCTGCTTCTCCTATTGAACTCATACTGATTTAAGTCCTCTGTACACTGCTCCTCCCATGTACATTCGATCTCAAAGCAAGCTTTATATATATCCCATGTACGACGTTCTCTCGTAACAAAATTTGGAAGCGGCTAAACAACGACTAGTTATGAGATCCGACCTGAGCCCGCAATTAAATAACAGTATGGTCACTGGTCACTGCATGATGCCTGATGCCTCTCGCCATCCATGCACGCTGCTACAGACAATATGTAAGCACGAAGGACGGACCCACAAAAAACTAAACTCACAACATCCGATCACGCGCCGTAATGAACAAAGTTGACCCATCGCTCCAGCGTGACCCCTCGCTTCTTCCGCAGCTTCTTCACAGCAATTTGAAGCGCCCTCGCAGATCTCTCGTAATGTGGCACTCCTGGGCTCTCCGCGAAAATTGACTTGTAGAAATGCTTAGATAGGTCCGCGCCATCCGTATCCGCCATCGCCCACATCGTCCCGACGACGCTCCGGAAGCCACAGTATTGCATCGCAGCTGCGAGGTGCAGGCCTTCGTCGACAATGCTGGCTTCTGTCAGCTCGGCAGTGTGACAAGCGGAAAGGAACGCAAATTCCGCGGCGGGGAGTTGTGATCGGACGATGTCCAGTAGCGTGAGGTTGTCTTTGTGAAGTTTGAATGAAGCATCAAATGGCCTGCCCGTCTCCAGTACGCCATGACAGATAAAGTGAACAAATTGGTGATCCCTGAGGCGGTCTAATACGGTCTTCGGCGTCGCCATCGCCGAAACGAGGGTTGTCTCCGGGGCCTTGGTAGTTTGGATAACCTCGATTTCGGCCCATGCCCCGAACAGGTCCTCTGGTTGTGCTACTAGAAGCAGTGAAGGCTTGTCGAATGTCTCAGGAAATATTCGGGGTTTTCGAGATTCGATGAGAGCAGAGAGTGTTGGCGTATATGAAGTGATATACAGGTCCAAGAAGTACTGGTCCTTACCGTCGTCAGACGGAATTCTTGACGGAATTGGACCCATCGCGTGCAGGGGAAGAGAACAGAAGGCCGACGTTAGGCACCACCAGACTCGAGATTTCTCCCGAACCTTTAATTGGTGGAGTCTCTCGATGACTGGTTTTCCGACGAGCTCGTATAGATCTGCGAGGACAGAAGCTAGAACAAGATTGTACTTCTCAGTACCGGGTCCCTTTTCCTTTCCATCGGGACCCTTTTCATTTCGGATGCGCAATAATTTATCCTTTAACCTGTTCGCGCGTTCGTGGAAGTTGGAAGGAGTGGAGATGACGGAGAGGGGTGAATCTTTGTGGAGGATGATGATGTTCGAGCTCCATCGGGATTGGTTGATGATGATGACGGATCCGTGCGCCGCGGCAGAACTAAGGACATCAAACGATGGCGACTTCAGGAAGTTCTCGAAGCCTGGAGAGGATTGTAAATGAGCGAGAAGAGAGTCACGCTCGTCTGAAAGGCTCCGCTGTCGCAGGAGAAGACGACCAATTGCATCCATCCCTCCATGATTCCCGGCTTTGCCGTCGCCCGTGTTCTCGCTATGCGCAACCGACATCGTCACCATCTCTAGATCCCGATTGATGGCCAAGAATCTTTCTGCCAGGCTTGGATCGGCTGCACGGAGTTGGTTAGTGGAGGTACGAAGGCCACGCATTTCCGACCAGATCAACGCTCTTCCTCGTTCCAGAGTCTCTATGGCCTGCTTGAAATGACCCGTTTCAATCTGAAACGATGCATACTCCGACGGCAACCCCGCCTCGTGCCTGAGCGCATCAACGAGGCGATCATGTTGGGTTTGCAAAGTCGGGGCGAAAACAAGAGTTTGTTGCAGTAGTGACATGGTCGTCTCATACGCTGTAGAAGTCGAGGGATGCGCATGGACTCGTGCGTTGTAGGTCCACCCGTATGAAATGGTGAACCGATGGAATACTTCGGCAGATGCATCATTCACGAGCTCGGGGAAGAGCTGCATGACTTCCTCGAGGTCGTTCCGGCGACGCAACAAACGCAAGCGTTCAATCAGACAGCGATGAAGCCCATTTCCTGCTATGAAGTAGAACACCTTTGGGCCTGGCACTTTGCGAAGATCCCGAAACACAGTAGTTGCTTCATTGAGGTAATCTAATCTATCCGGCGTGCGTTGATGCGCTAAGCGGAGGATATGGGCGAAATCGGTGACGGAAGTGTACCACCGTAGATCACTAGAGCGTTGTGAAGGGAGTAATGTTCGGCTACGCTCGACTGTCGCTTCTACATCTGTCTCGTCATGTGAAATCGTGAGGAGAATTTCCCTGAGACGCGTAGCGTTATCTTCCAGGCCGACATCCGATCGTCCCCTCCGAGTAACTCTTGCCAGCATTCTTGGGAGTTTGGTATCAGCCGGTGTTTCTCCTGCATTCCCGACATCAAAGTAACGGGAGCGCTCCCGCACATAGTGGTCCAAAGTGCCAGTTATTTGGGTGCGATTTCGATCCGGAAGAGATGGAAGGGAGAGTAAGGTACGAAGGCGGTTGATAGCATCCTCTAAATACTCCGGGATCAGGTACAAGTTCAATCGGGAAATCACAAGGAAATAAATAAGCTGTATGGCGTCCATCCGAAGCGTTGGACTATCTCCAGAGGAGTGTGTCGCAACGATCTTGTCTGCGATGGCTATCGCCTCGTCGTAATCATTGATCGCATGCGTCACCAGGAAGCGATTAGTGAGACAGTAGGCGAGTGCCCCGGCGACAGTCGAATCTGATACTTCCATTTCTGCCGCTTGCAGGACTTGAATGACGAGCTCAGGAGGTAGCTTGACATCTTCTAGATTGAATGTAACATAGACCGCTACAGAGAAAGCCACGATGGCTGCCATCAGGTCGCCCTCAGAGACGTCCGAAGAGACTAATAGTTCGTAGCTGAGGGCCGCCATCTCTTCCAGGTCCTGCACCATATCACCAGACCCCGAGAGCAAGTTCCCGGCCAATGCTTCAACTAAGCGTGACGTAAATTCATCATGCGGGATGTCGAAAGCTTCAAGGGGGTGGAAATTAATTCGAAGGAAGCGAATGTACTTCAGTGCGGATTTGGCATCTTCGGGTTGTTTATACCCCATGAAGCGTAAAAGGAGGACAGTTGCAAGTTGGAAGAACATGTGGACCACGTCCGAGTCTTGACTCGGTTGGGACGGGAGGAGAACTGCTTCCGTGAGATGAGCGATGGATTTGTCGAGGTCGCCTATCCTATGTGACAATCCGTGGCGCATGGTTAGTAGTGCCGCCAGATGCAGGAGGTGAGCAGGGCGGTAAGGATCAGATCGACGTGACGACGATAAAAGACGGTGGTATTTGGAGATCTCATTCTCGACATCGGGAAGGGTGTCTAAAAGCGCGCATTTGTTTCAGTCGCAGGCACTTCCAGGCAGATACAGGATTGGACTTACGCCCAAACGCTGAGGTGAACATGGGTCAGATCCTGTTTGAGCTGGAAAGTTATGATGACGACTCGGAGACACGAACAACGAAGGAAGAAATCCACCACCTGCCAGTGTCAGCCGTGGTGTATTTCAAGCAGAGGCGTCAATTGTAATTTGCTTCTTTCCTTACACACCCTTGCGGCACGTTACAGAAAAGATGCAACGCTTCGCGCCATCTGCGTGTACAATCCCGTTTGACCTCCGCTTCTTTCGATCTTTCGATCATTAGTCGATCAGGTAGATTATGAACCTCGCAGGCATGCACGAGGCTTCCTAAAACATGCGGAAGGGGCCTGGGCTGGATCGATGAATATGATTATGCGATGCGAGTAAGGAAATTCGGCGCGTAAGTTCTTATCGATCTTCCCTGTTTGGTGTCTCAGCATCATGGCGGATAAGAAGTTTCGACAGCATGTTGAACGCGCGGCCTCATGCGAGGAAAGAGCATGTTCGGTAAAATAATATTTACTCACGTAACTTACCCGGCCACATCGCGCCCAGCACATCCAAACAAATGTCAAGTCCGTCACCCACCTTTGCTTCAGTCGACCATGACACCGTACGCCAGCATATCAATCCACCTACGTTGTGGCATCGCCAAGTTCACGACTACCGAGCGCTGAGAAAAACTGTAGTGAGGATGACTCGCCACATTCCAAGTACGCATTTCCTTTTCCCTTTTTTGTCCACTCATATGTCCGTACAACATTTAGATTTACTACGCCCAGCGGTCTTCGCGAAGTGAAAAGCACTTTTTTTTTTGGACAATCTTTTACCCGTATGAGCCGTATCTCACTGGCCACGTCCACCCGCACCGTTGGTCACTCAAGTCGACAACCAACTGCAACTGCAGATCCAGAGACATCGACAACGTCTCGTCCACCACCCCCGAGCTCTTTTCTAGAGATAAACAACGACGTCCACCCGAACCCGCCTCTTTCATCGGCGCCCTCGCATCCCAACGCACCTGGATGTGATGGCGTTTGACCCGCTCATTTTTGAGCCAGCGAGTTCGTGCGAGTATTTTTGACTTATAATCTCGATGCCATGGGACCATTGCCTCGGCATCAGTCTTGTTACGACGCCTACATTAAGAATGGAGCCAGCACACGCTGGAGAGGCCTTGCGATGAAGATGGCAGGGTCTTGCGCGCCAATATCATGGTATGCGCAAAACTACGGGCGGTGACTCGAAAACGATTGGAGATATTTTTCCACGTCCTGAGCTGACCAGCCGAAGCTGCGTTTGCCAGTGACTTCACCCATTCCCCTCCAACCCCCTCTCGTTGTTGACTCATGCTCATAGTACTCATCTTTCGGTCGTTTATATCTCAATCCTCTCGCTCCTAGTCCGCTCTCGTTTCTATGGTTTCTGATGTAGCTGTCCCTCACCCATATCGAGCGGCCCGCATTGTATCCCCTTTCTTTGTGTTCTTGTCGTCATCTGTTTCTTTGTCCACACAGCGCAGTCCACCGTGCAACCGCAATCATCCTGCCAGAGCATCGATGTTTCTTTTTCATTTCTGTTGCGCTTGTCTTCGCCTCGGGCTCCCTTCCCGGCCCCGCATGATACGGTCCCGTTGGCCCATTCGGACGCGACTCCGTCTATGCTCACCGAGTTTTTACCTCTTATTCTTCCTCTCCACCGTTTCATTCCGTTCTCCTCGCGTTCCGTCTCGTTTCCCTTCCTATGCCGCTCCTACTGACCATTCTCCCCCCTTCTCCTCTACTTATCGTTTCGATCTTTGGTAGTCCAGTAGTGTACATACTGTAAACCAATCCTTTCTGCCGAATATATCTGCGCCGTGTCTCACGTTGTGATTCTTGCGCGAAGTCAGCTTCGATCTATAACACTCTCAGAGCCTTGTTTGCGAGACTGCTATCAATCGGCCCAAGCGTTGTCGCCATTTGGTCTCGTTCCGCAGTCTACGAGTCGGTCGGCTCCTGATCGAGGCCTGATGGCCTGATCCCCCTCACCTTCGGTTCGAACGCCAGCCCTTCACTCGCTAACGTGTAGCCTCTCCTTCGCCGTTTTTCTCTTCTTTTTCTTTCCCCTCTCTCGCGCGACATGCACCTCTTCCATCCTCTCCCTCCGTGTCTCCCTGCCCGTGGAAAATCCGTTCTTCACCGTCGAGCTCACACCGATCTAAGTTCGCACACCGAGTCGCGCAAGTCTTGTGATAATTCGCTCCTAAACTAACACATAGCACTGGCATTTAAGTTGTTTTCTCATAGCGAGTAAGTTAGTTCGTCTGTGTCCTACAAATCTGGATGTGGTCAAATAACGACTATTAATATCCGACATAAGTATTCCGAAATCAAGTGACAGTAGATTCACTGCTGGCTGGTGCCTCTTACAATTTGAATTATGTTTGGCTATAGATAACGCGTGAGCATGAAGCACGTATCAGACAATTTAGACGACTCACAACGCCCGGTCACGCGCCATAATGAACAAAGTTGACCCATCGCTCTAGCGTGATCCCTCGCTTCTTTCTCAGCTTCTTCACCGCAACTTGAAGCGCCCTCGCGGATCTCTCGTAATATGGTACACCTCTCCGGCCTGAGCTCTCCGTGAAAATGGACCTGTAGAAATGCTTAGATAGGTTCTCCCCATCCGTATCTGCCATAGCCCACAACGTCCCGACGACGCTCCGGAATCCACAAAACTGTACCGCAGCCGCAAGGTGTAATCCTTCGTCGGCAATGCTCTCCTCAGTCAGCTCGGCAGTGTGACAAGCCGAAAGGAAGGCAAACTCTGCAGCGGGAAGTTGAGATCGGACGAACTCGAGTAGGGTCAGATTGTTTCCGTAAAGTTCAAATGATGCATCGAACGGTCTTCCTATCTCCACTGGCAGTAAGCCATGACACACAAAATGAACGAATCGATGACCCCTGAGGCTCGCTACCACGGTAGTGGGTGTTGCCTTCGCTGATAAGAGAGTCGTCACCGGCGCTTCGACAGCTTGTTGATCTCGCTCCATGCCCCAGGCAGAGTTTCGGGCTGCGCCACAAGAAGCAACGAAGGCTTGTCGATTGTGTTGGGTTGTGAACTGGATTTGCGGGATTCGATGAGCGCAGAGAGCGTCGGGGTATACGAAGGGATATACAGGTCCATGAAGTACACTTTATCGCGATCATCTGACGGAATTGGACCCATCGCGTGGAGGGGAAGAGAACAGAAGGCGCCCGTAGGGCACCACCAGACCCGAGATTTCTCCGGAACTGCTAACCGGCGGAGTCCCTTGATGACTGGTTTTCCGACGAGTTCATATAGATCTGCGAGGACGGAAGCCAGAGTAAGATCATAGTCGTTTGAATCGAGACCCTGTTCCTTTCGGACGCGCAATAATTCGTCTTTTAGCCGGTTCGCGCGATCGTGGAAGTCGGAAGGGGTGAAGATGACAGAAGGAGGTGAATCTTTGTGGAGGAGGATGATGTCGGAGCGCCATCGGGATTGGTTGACGATGATGACAGGTCCGTAAGCCGCGGCAGAACTAAGGACATCAAATAATGGCGGCTTCAAGAAGTTTTTGAAGCCTGGAAAGGATTGTACACGAGTGATAAGAGAGTCACGCTCGTCTGAAAGGCTCCGCTGTCGTAGGAGAAGACGACCGATTGCGTTCATCCCTTCGTGATTCCCGGCTTCCTCTATCTCTGTGTTCTCGCTTTGTGCAACTGACATCGTCACCATCTCTAGGTCACTATTGATGGTCGCGAATCTTTCTGCTAGGGTTGGATCGGCTGCACGGAGTTGGTCAGTGGAGGTACGAAGGCCGCGCATTTCTGACCAGATCAATGCTCTTCCTCGTTCCAGAGTCTCTGTAGCCTGTTTGAATCGACCCATTTCGATCAGAAATGAGGCATACTCCGATACTAACCCTCGCTCATCCCTGAGCGCATCAGCGAGGCGAAAATGTTGGGTTTGCAAAGTCGGGGCGAAAACGAGAGTTTGTTGCAGTAGTGACATGGTTGTCTCGTACGCGGTATAAATTGAGCGATGCACAAAGAGTCGTGCGTAGTGAGTCCACCTATATGAAATCTTGAACCGATAGAATACTTCCGCCGATCCATGACTCGCAAGCTCAGCGAAGAGTTGCATGACTTCCTCGAGGTCCCGCCGGAGATTTCCCGACTCCAACAAGTCCAAGCGTGTAAGCAGACAGCGATGAAGCCCATTTCCCGCATTAAAGTGGGCCACCTTCGGGGCCGGTACTTTGCGAAGATTACGATACGCGATAATTGCTTCATTGAGGTATTCAGATCTATTCGTGCGTTGATGCGCTATGCGAAGGATATGAGCGAAATGGGTCGCGGGAATGTACGACTCGGCGGATAGATCACTAGAGTGCCGTGAAGGGAGTAATTTCCGGCTACACTCCACAGCCTCATCTACATCCATTGACTCGCCACTTTGAATCTTGATGAGAATTTCCCTGAGATGGTCCGTTTGGATTCGGATTTGTGCTGTAGTGTTATCTTCCGGGTCGAAAGTCCCTCTCCCCCAGGTAACTTTTTCGAGTAAAGGTGCTTCTCCCGGGTTCCCAGTGACACCAAAGTAACGGAAGCGCTCCTGCACATAGTGGTCCAGGACGCCGGTTATTTGGGTGCGAACTTGATCCGGAAGAGATGGAAGGGAGAGTAAAGTACGAAAGCGGTGAATAGCATCCTCTAAATACTCCGGGATATGGTACGAGTCCAGTCGGGACATCACAAGAAATATGATCATCCGTACAGCGGTTAACTGCGTCTTCGTTAGACTATCTCCAGGGGAGTGTGTAGCAACAATTTTGTCCGCGATAGCTATCGCCTCCTCGTAATCATTGATCGCATGCGCCGCCAGGAAGCGATTGGTGAGACAGCAGGCAAGCGCGTAGTTGGACATGAAGGAGACTATCGAATCCGGTGCGACCATTTCTGCCTCTCGCAGGACTTGGACGACTAGCTCAGGAGGCAGCTTTGCGTGTGCTTCATTGAATGTAACGGAAACCGCTCCAGAGAAAGCCATAATGGCAGTAATCAAATCGCCCTGAGAGTCGCCCGAAGAGAGTTGTAGTTCATGGGTAAGGGCCGCCATCTCCTCCAAGTCCTGCACCATATCGCCAGACCCCGACATCAAGTTCCAGGCCAACGCTTGAACTAAGCGAGTCGTAAGTAGATCATGCGGGATGTCGAAAGCTTCAAGGGGGTGGAAGTTAATTCGAATGAAGCGAAGGTATTTCAGTGAGGATTTGACATCTTTTTTTTTTTTTTTTTTTTGGACCCGGAGGATTTGACATCTTCGGGTTGATTGTACGCAGTGAAACGTGAAAGGAGGACAGTTGCAAGCTGGAAGAATATATGGACCACGTCCGAGTCTTGCTTCGGTTGGGACGGGAGGAGAACTGCTTCGGCGAGATGAGCGATGGATTTGTCGAGGTCGCGTATCTGAGATGACAATGTATGGCGCATGGTTCGTAGTCCCGCCAGATGCAGGAGATGAGCAGGGCGGTAAGGATCAGATCGACGTGACGATGATAGAAGACGGTAGTATTTAAGGATCTCATTCTCGACCTCGGAAAGGTCGTCTAAAAGTGCGAATTCGTTTCAGCCGCGGGGGAAGGCAGATACAGGATTGGACTTACGCCCAGACGCTGAGGTGGCCATGGGTCGGATCCTGTCTGAGCTGGGAAATCAGCAGGTTATGCAGGTTATGTATGAGATGATGCGCAAAAATGACGCGAGCGACGAAGAGAAGAAGGACATCGCCTGCCAGTGCCAGCCGTAGTGTATTAAAAGCAGTCATTTACCCGGCGTCAATTGGCTACACTGCCAGTGGCAGCATTCGTACCACGGAACCTAGAGCAATTGTAATTCGCTTCTTTTCTGACACACCCTCGCGGCACGTTACAGTAAAGAAGCACTGGCACGGTTCGCTCCACCCGCGTGCACAATCTCGTTTGACCTCCGCTTCTCAATCATTAGCACGGAGGAAGAGTATGAACTTCGCAGGCATGCACGAGGCTTTCTGAAACATGCAGAAGGGGGCTGGATCGATGAATGTGATTATGCGAGCGAGGAAATCGGGCACATGATTACGGTCACTGAGGTACTCATCAGCCTTACCTGCTTGGCGTCTCAGCATCATGATGGCGGATAAGACTCGGAAGTTTCGGCGACAGCAGGTTGGACGCGCAGCCTCATGCATCATCATGCATCACTGGCATGCCAGTCACGGTGCCAGTGCGAGGCTCGGTATGTCACATGTCACATGTCACCTCACACAAACAAATGTCAAGTACAGTAGTACAGTGTATTACTGTACTACTATAATATCAATCCATCTACGTTGTGGCGTCACGAAGAAGTCCACGACAAGCGGGTGCTGAGAAAATGATAAAGGATAGTGAGTATCTCGCGCCGAGCCTCCGAGTCGGACCTACAGTATCACTGGCAGGTACGTGTTCTCATTTCCTTTTTCTCGTCCCCACAACACTTAAATTTACTACGCTTATCATCCAGCGGTCTTCGCAAGTGAAAAGCACGTTTGGACAATCTTTTACCCATGGGCCGTATCTCACTGGCCACGTCCACAGATAAACGACGTCGTCCACCCGAATTCGCCTCTTTCATCGGCCCCTCGCATCTAGTCAAACCCTGAGGTACATCTCACCACATTGGCTCGTTCATTTCCTCCAAATCCAAAAGCCGCGGTGGACGGCAGCCGAGACTCGACGTTGCATCTTCCCCTCATGCTCAGTCCTTTCAGCCGCCGCAGGTTCTACACCTACTCTTCGTCAGGTGCAACATTCTCCCCCACGCATCCGGTGTACGATCCCCCCCATCGACTCAAGTCTTACGGTACTGGTGGAAAGAGAGAGGAGAGGCGGAAGCCCTCATCAAACCACCTATCGCTTGGCGCTGGTGTGTGCGTTCCGCTCGTCGCCATGTGGCGAGTCCCTGAGGTGCATGTTTCATTTAGGAGTCGACCCCTTTGAGGCGCTCACAAAATACACACACTTTGCACTTGGGACGCCGGGAACTCTGGTGATAGCTTCCGTGATGGCCGGGTACGAAAAGACAGGAGATGTGAAGTTGTTTGCCAACGCACGGCGTTTGGCCCGTTCATTTTCGAGCCAGTGGTTTCGTGCGTGTTTTTTTTTTGACTTTGGGTTCTCGATCCGATGGGAGCATTTGCCTCGGCATCAGTCGTGTTTCAAGGCTTGCATCAGCATGCGCTGGAGAGGCTCTGCAGTGAAGAGGGTCTAGCGCACTAATATCGTAAACCACGGTTGGATCTCCGGCCCATTGTCCCACCCCGTCGGTGACAACTATTAACTGAAAACTGCGTTCCCCAGTGACTTTACCCTCTTCTCTCCACCGCTTCCACGTCCAGTGTTTCCGGTTAGGAAGTCCCTGCGTAATGCGCGGCGCCAGATGAGACGTGTAGCGCGTATCAAGTCACCCAAATACAGTACTGTACATGTGAGACCGCTATCAATCGGCTCAAGCGTCGTCGGTCGAGGCCCGATCGATCGGCCTGATCCCGAACGCCCACCAGTCGTGTGCTTGCTATCTCACAGTGCCACGGTCGTCTCGTCGCCCTCTCCCTCTTTCACCCTCTCCTCTGGAAATCTGGTTCGCTCATCAAACTGATCCGAGTCCGCCGTACACTGCACCCATTACATTCGATCTCAAAGCACCTTTTATATACATAGCATGTACTCGTAGGAGTAGTTCGTCTAACAAAATTTGGATGCGGCCAAACAACGACTAGTCATGGCATCCGACCTGAGTATCCTGCAATTAAATAATAGTCTGGTCACAGGTCACTGCACGATGTCGGCCATCCATGCACGCTGCTACAGACAAGGTGTAAGCTACGAATGACGGACCCACACAAAACTAAACTCACAACCTTCGATCACGCCCCATAATGAACAAAGTTGACCCATCGCTCAAGCGTGATCCCTCGCTTCCTCCGCAGCTTCTTCACAGCGACTCGAAGCGCCCTCGCAGATCTCTCGTGATACGGCACTCCTCTATGACCTGAGCTCTCCGTGAAAATAGAATCGTAGAAATGTTTAGATAGGTCCGCGCCGTCCGTATCTGCCATAGCCCACATCGTTCCGATGACACTCCTGAATCCACAAAACTGCATCGCAGCCGCAAGGTGGAGTCCTTCGTCGGCGATGCTCTCTTCTGTCAGCTCGGCGGTGTGACAAGCGGAAAGGAAGGCAAATTCCGCAGCGGGAAGTTTGGACCGGACGATCTCGAGTAGCGTAAGATTGCCTCCGTGAAGTTTGAATGAAGCATCAAATGGTTTTCCTGACTCCAGTAGGCCGTGACATGCGAAATGTGCGAAGCGATGTTTCCTAAGGCCCTCCAACACGGTCTCGGGCGTCGCCATTGCAGAAACGAGAGATGTAACCGTTGATCCTATAGCTCCTAAGACGCTGATCTCGCCCCATGCCCCATGCAGATTTTCGGGCTGCGCTACAAGCAGCAATGAAGGTTTGTTAAACGTTTCGGGTTGTGAGCTAGTTTTACGGGATTCGATGAGGGCAGAGAGCGTTGGGGTATATGAAGGGATGTACAGGTCCATGAAGTACAGCTCTTCGCCAGCGTCAAATGGAATTGGACCCATCGCGTGAAGGGGAAGAGAACAGAAGGCGGACGTCGGGCACCACCAGACACGAGATTTCTTCGGAACCTTCATCTGACGGAGTCTCCCGATGACTGGTTTTCCAACGAGCTCATACAGGTCTGCGAGAACAGAAGCTAGAGTGAGATTGTAGTCCTCTGAATCGAGATCGTTTTCCTTTCGGACGCGCAACAATTGGTCCTTTAACTGGTTCGCGCGGTCGTGGAAGTCGGAAGGAGTACTTATGATAGAAGGAGACAGATCTTTGTGGAGAATGATGATATCCGAGCGCCATTCGGATTGGTTAATGACAATGACAGGTCCGTGCGCTGCAGCAGAACTAAGGGCATCAAACGACAGTGGCTTCAGAATATTCTCGAAGCCCGGTAAGGATTGGATGTGAGAGATGAGAGTGTTACGCTCTTCCGAGAGTCTCCGTTGGGTGGCCACAAGACGTCCGATCGAGTCCGTCCCCTCGCGGCGCCCAGTTCCAGTCCTGCCGTCGCCTATCTCATTGCTCTCGCTATGAGCGACGGACATTGTCACTGACTCGAGCCTGCGGCTGATGTCCGCTAATTTGTCTGCTAAAGCCGGTTTGGCTGCACGGAGTTGGTCAGTGGACGTGCGTAGGCCTCGCATTTCCGACCAGAGCAATGCTCTTCCTCGTTCCAGCGTCTCTATGGCTTGCGTTAATTGTCCCCTTTCGATCTGATACGACGCATAGTCAGATGGAAACGCCCGCCCTTCCCTGAGCGCATGAGCAAGCTGAAAATGTTGGGTCTGCAAAGTTGGGGAAAAAATGAGAGTTTCCTGCATTAGTGACATGGCTGTCTCATATGCAGTAGGAGTCGAGGCATGCACGCGGAGTCGAGCACTGAGCGCCCACCCGTAGGAAATCTTGAACCGACGAAATACTTCCGCAAAACCATCATTCGCGAGCTCGCGGTAGAGGTGCATGACTTCCTCAAAGTCCTGCTCGAGTTGGAACAAATTGCAGCGCACAATCACAGACTGCATAAGCCTATCCCCTGCGTGGAAGTGGATCCCCTTTGGGGCTGTCATTTTGCGAATATCACGATAGGCGGTAATTGCTTCATAGAGGTAGTCCAATCTATTCGTGCGCTCATGCGCTTCGAAGAGGATATTAGCGAACGTGAAAGAGGGCAAGTACAACAGTCGATGACTGGAATGCTGTGAAGGGAGAGATGTTCGGCTAAGCTTGACAGTGGCTTCAACATCTGCTTCCTTGTCATTTAAAAATTGGTGGTAAATTTTGCTGAGACGGTCCGAATTCTCTACCATTTGTATCGCCGGGTCGTCTTCTGGACCGACACCCTCCGCTCTCTGCAAAACGAAATAGGAAAGGTATCCACCTGGGGGAATGACAGGTGTTTCTCCTGAGTCCCCAGTGATACCAAAGTAACTGAAGCGCTGCTGCGCATAGTTGTCAAGGGCGGAAGTTAGAGGGGCGCGATCTTCATCCGGAAGAAATGGGAGGGCGAGTAAAGTACGAAAGCGGTGAATAGCATCTTCTAAATACTCCGGGTTCGAGTATGAGCTCAATCGGGACACAACAAGCATTTGGATCAGGCGTATAGCTTTCCTCCTGATCTCTGTTGGGGAGTTTGTTGCGACGATCTTGTCTGCGATGGCTATCGCCTTCTCGTAATCGTCAGTCACGTGCTCGATCTGGAAGCGGGCAGCGAGACACCAGGCAAGCGCATAAGAGACTTGTAGGTCCGGCATGAGCTCCCGGGCCATTGCCTCCTGCAGGACTTGGATGACCCGCTCAAGAGGCTGATTTGCGTCATCTACATGGATTGTCTCGGTAATGGCGAAGGAGAATGACATGATGGCTTTGATTAGGTCCGAGTCGTCTGCGGAGACGCCAGAGCTGAGAAGTTCGTGGATAAGGGCCGCCATCTCCTCCATGTCCTGTATGAGATCGCCAGACCCTACGATCAAGTTCCCGGCCAGTGCTTGAACTAACCGGGACTTCAGTTCATCATGTGGGATGTCGAAAGCTTCGAGAGCCCAGGGAAGGAAGTTATTTTGAAGAAAGCGAAGGAATTTGAGTGAGGATTTGACATCTTCGGGTTGGTCGTACACTGAGAAGCGTAAAAGGAGGACGGACGCAAGCCAGAAGAACGTATGGACAACGACTCGACTCGGTTGGAACGGAAGAAGAACAGCTTCTGTGACATGGGTGATGCATTTGTCGAGATCGTCTTTGTGAGACGACAATGCGCCACGGGTTCCCCGTAGTCCCGCCAGCCACAGGAGGAGAGAAGGGCGGGAAGGATCTGATCGGGGCAACGATGCGAGAAGACGGTGATATTCGAGGATGTCTTTTTCGACTTGGGGGAGAGTATCTAAAGCGGCGAATTAGTTAAAGCCAAAGGGGGGAGATACTTGCGAAGGGTAAATGAAAAATGGGATACAGGATTGGGACTTACATCCAAGCTTCGAGGTGGCCATGGTTCAAAACGTTCAGACTCTGAACCAGATCAGCAGGTCACGGTGAAATAAGCGCTGACTCGGAGCGCTGAGCGCCTCAACAACCATGATCAAGGCCGTGATAAAGGATATTTTGTCTTAATCATGTTAGCCAATGTCTACTACGAGTTGCCTACCCCTAGTACTCGTAAATAGGTACCGTGAGGCAGTACCACGGAATGTAGAGCAATCTGCTTCTGTCCTTACGATATACTGTCCTGTACAAGGTCCTGTATGCATGCTGACCAGCGCCGACTAGCCGAGCTGCCTTCGCCAGTACAGTAACTTTACCTTCTCCCCCCCGAAATTTCCGACGTGTAGTAGTGTTCCTGGTCCGAAGTCCCTGCGTACAATAATGCGGGACGCCAATACCTGGCGAAAAGATGAAGCGTCCAACTACAGTAGCAGTGTGATCGACTCGGAGGTATTACTGTATGTCAGGTCTAGAACCTGCCGCTGTCCCCTGTGCAGTCATTGTAGTGCGAATTGGTGCCCACAATACCGGCGGAGAATGTAAAAGGTTTGGGTGTTGGCTCAGTGGCTCAGTGCTCAGGGCGGCGTGTACTATAGAACAGTGCGTCCCAATTTGGTTTAATTGTCCTGCCCCTCTTCTCACTCGTCATCAGGGTCTCTTGGTCACTCCTCTCCCTCGTTCATTCGTTCTAATGGCTCCCGTCACGGTTGTCGTTGTCCGTTGCCCTCGTCAACTGGCTCCATAGCCACATTATATGCCGTGCCGCCCAGGCTCGCCACGTCATTGTCGTCATCTGTCCCTTTTCTACACTGCGCACACTACCGTGCGATTGCCGTCAACATGCTGCATTCTGACCGGCTTCGCTCCGAAGCCGCAATGTAGTTTCATGTATGTTTCTTTTTCTGATTTTGGAGTGCGCACGTCTTCGCCTCTATGCCCGGTCCCGTACGATACCATCTCTTTCCCTCTCCCTTCCAGCTCTTCTGTGTTTACAAATTCCCCACCTCTCGTCGTGGTCGCGTTCCGTTTTTACGCTGTACTCTTCTCGTGTTCCGTCTCGCTCACCTTTGCTATACCACTCCTACTTCCCCTTTCTCCCCCTCTCTTATTGTTTCGAATCAATTTTCGTGCAACTCCCTCTTCTTTTTGCCTCCGGTGCCGTGCGCAGATGCTTCCCCCTTGATCCCAGCGTGATTCATTCCCGCGTGAATCAGGTTCAACACTGCAACTAATTGGTCCTAGCGTCGCACTCTTTGCTCTTTCAAATCGCACTCTTCCCACCCGACTGCATTGTCTTCATCCATCGACCACTGCGGAAACCGCTCCACCGGTCAAAAACACACTCATCTATAGGACCTGACAAGGGACCTGATGAGGCTCGTTCCGGAACGCGGAGCGCCTTAACTCGGCGGAGCCACAGGGTCCCGCTGCACGCCCACGCTTCGGGAACGCATACCTTCTAGTCATCATGTCCAGGCTTATATGAATGGCTTGGTGGTCCCCGAGCTGAAGCGTTGCAGGTGGGTCATTGCGTCTCGGAGGCACTAGATCCGCCCGGCCCGGGCCTTGGCACTTTGATTTCGGAAATATCCGCGACTCACCCGATTTCCCTTTTCGTGTTCATCCCTTGTCCTCACTCGCACAGTCTTGGGCCTCTCAGACTTTCACATATATCTTTGTCTGCTCGCATTCTAATGGGTCATGTTGTCGCCATCCGTGTAACTCCGTTGGCATCACCCTCGGCGTCCGCCTCTCGTGTCGACTTTTGTTTCGCGTCGCCGTCGTCTGCACCTATGTCGAACCAACGCATCACACTGTGTGATCGCCCTCGTCTTTCCGCCCTTTTTTCAGAGCGAAGGCGCGATCATCCTTCACGCCTGCTAATCTTCTGCCGTCGCTTAGTGCCGACCGATGTACCACCGTTGGTTCTACCTCCCCGCCTCCACACTGCCGCGTTCTGCGCCTGTTCCGTTCGCTTAGCTCGCCGTCTCGGTCACCCTTCTTATGACACTCCTATTCGCCGACTCGTTTCCTCTCTCCGCTTCTACTTTCCTTTTCGGTTTCAGGAATTGGCTTCCTCGTATGTGGGCCACCTCTTCCTAGGCCCCACTGTACCGGTGTTTCGCATTCCCCTGATTATCCCTGTGTGACTGAGGTTCAATCATAGTTACTTGTCACTTTTTTCGCGGGATGATTATCAATCAGTCCTAGCATCACCGTATTTTGGCCTTTCCCCCGCCTCGGTCGGCCCCTGTTCCCATCGCCTCTCTGGCCCTCGGTTCCATTACCAGTCATCTCTCACCATCCCGCGCTCGTCGCCTCTACGGTTTCTGTTATCCTTCCGTCCCCCCCCCCCTCCTCACTGCTTACCGTCCCTGGGGCCCATCTGCAGAATCCGCTCCGCCCCGCCTGTCAGCTCGCACGCATTCGCGGTATATGGGTTGACTATACCATGTACGTCGTTCTCTTGGTGAGCCAGTCTACAGCAGTTGAGCGCTTGAATACCTCGCTTTCAAAAAGTAGTCCAATGACCGCAATATACCAACTTACCCGAGTGACTCTACTATGCTCCCTGCTGCAGACAAGCCGCAAGGACGAGGACTTACCCACATGGATCAACCCGCTCACGGTATACGATCACGGGCCGCAATGAGCGAACCATGTCTTGACTTCGGAGGAGAACAGCTTCTGTGAGTCACAGAAGCTGTTCTCCTCCGAGTACGATGTCAACAGTATACCCGCTCGCTTCACAAGTGAAGGGACACTGAGCAAGGCACGAAGGCGGTCGATAGCCTCCTCCGAGTACTCCGGGTTCGCGAAGGAGTTCGACCGCAATACCCCCAAAGGGGCCACAGTTAAGTCTATGGCACATATCTGCAGAATCGGACTACTTATCTCCAGGCCTCTTCTGAAAAAACCGATCCCGCTGTCTGTCGAACTTAAACTGATACAAGTCAGCACAGTGCATAGGCCATGTAGGACAGATTCAATTCCAAAGCAACCATTGTTTTTCATGCATGTACGTCGTACTCTCAGCGAGTAGTCAAATCCATCCTACACAATCTGGGCGTGGTCAATCAACAACTAATCATATCCAACCTGGGTACTCCCAATACAATAACAGTCTGGTCACTGCACCATGGCAAGCTGCATACATTCAGCTACAGACAAGGTGTAAGCACGAAAGATTTGCACGTACCCACACAAATGAGACAACTCAGAACCTCCGCCAATCACGCACCATAATGAACAAAGTTGACCCATCGCTCTATCGTGACACCTCTCTTCTTCCGTAGCTTCTTCACTGCGGACTGAAGCGCCCTCGCGGATCTCTCATAGTACGGCACTCTTCTCCGGCCTGTGCCTTCCGAGAAAATAGATTTGTAGAAATACTTAGATAGGTCCGCCCCGTCGGTGTCGGCCATAGCCCACATTGTCCCGACGACGCTCCGGAATCCACAAAACTGCATCGCGGCGGCAAGGTGTAATCCTTCGTCGGCAATGCTCTCTTCGGTCAGCTCGGCAGTGTGACAAGCGGCAAGAAAAGCAAATTCCGCAGCGGGAAGTTGAGACCGCACGATCTCGAGTAGGGTCAAATTGTCTCCGTGAAGCTCGAATGAAGCATCGAATGGTTTGCCTATCTCCAGCAAGCCGTGGCACACAAAATGAACGAATGGATGATCCCTGAGGCTTTCTGCCACGGTAGTGGGTGTCGCCTTTGCCGATAAGAGAGTTGTCACCGGCGATCCGACAACTTGTAGGACACTGATCTCTCCCCATGCCCCGGGCAGGGTTTCGGGCTGCGCCACAAGAAGTAGCGAAGGCTTGTTAAGGGTTTTAGGTTGTGAGCCAGGTTTTCGGGATTCGATGAGCGCAGACAGTGTTGGGGTATATGAAGGGATATACAGGTCCATGAAGTACACTTCATCGTGACCATCCGACTCGGACGGAATTGGACCCATTGCATGGAGGGGAAGAGAACAAAAGGCAGATGTTGGGCACCACCAGACACGAGATTTCTCCGGAACCTTCAACTGGCAGAGTCTCTCGATGACTGGTTTTCCGACAAGTTCATATAGATCTGCTAGGACAGAAGCCAGAGTGAGATTGTAGTCCTTTGATTCGAAACCCTTATCCTTTCGGACGTGCAATAATTCGTCTTTTAACCGGTTCGCATGATCGTAGAAGTCGGGAGGAGTAGAGATGACAGAAGGAGGTGAATCTTTGTGAAGAATAATGATGTCCGAACACCATTTGGATTGGTTAATGATGATGACAGGTCCATGTGCCGCGGCAGAATTAAGCACATCAAACGATGGCGGTTTCAGGAAGTTCTCGAAACCTGGAAAGGATTGTACATGAGTGATAAGAGAGTCACGCTCCTTTGAGAGGTTTCGTTGTCGCAGGAGAAGACGGCCGATTGTGTCCATCCCTTTGTAATTACCGGCTTCGTCATTGCCTATCTCTGGTACGCTGTCACTCTGTGCAACCGACGTCGTCACCATCTCCAGGTCCCGATTGATGGCTGCGAATCTTTCTGCCAGGGTTGGGTCGGCTACATGAAGTTGGTCGTTGGAAGTACGGAGGCCACGCATTTCTGACCAGAGTAATGATCGTCCTCGTTCCAGAATCTCTATGGCCTGTTTGAATCGACCCATTTCGATCAGAAATGAGGCATACTCCGATGCCAATCCCCGCTCCGCCCTGAGCGCATCAGTGAGGCGGAAATGTTGTGTTTGCAAAGTCGGGGCAAAAACAAGAGTTTGTTGTAGTAGTGACATGGTCGTCTCGTACGCAGTAGAAATTGAGGGATGCACAAAGAGTCGTGCGTAGTGAGTCCACCTATATGAATTCTTGAACCGAACGAACACTTCCGCTGATCCATCGTTCGCAAGCTCGGCAAAGAGTTGCATGACTTCCTCGAGGTCCCGCCGGAGATGCAATAAATCCAAGCGCAAAATCAGACAATGAAGAAGCCCATCTCCCGCTGGAAAGCGGATTTCCCTTGGGGATGACCCTTTGCGAAGATCACGATATGCGGTAATTGCTTCATTGAGGTAATCCGAACTATTCGTGCGACCATGCGCAAGGGTGAGGATATGAGCGAAATGGAGAAAGCAAGAGTACGACAATAAATCATTGGAGTGCTCTGAAGGGAGTAATGTTCGGCTACGCTCGACAGCCGCTTCTACATCCATATCGTCATTTGAAATCGTGAAGAGAATTTCCTTGAAATGGTCCGATCGGATTTTGTTTGATGTAGTGGCATCTTCCGCGTCGACGTCCGATTGGTATCTGTTAAGCCAGCCCAATCTGTGGAGCCGGTGTATAGTATTGGAAGGTGTTTCTCCTGAATTACTAGTGACGCCAAAGTAACGGAAGCGCTCCCGCACGTAGTGGTCCAGAAAGACAGTGAATTCGTTACGATCTTTTTCCGGAAGAGATGGAAGGGAGAGTAAAGTACGAAGGCGGTGAATAGCATCCTCCAAATACTCCGGGATCATGTATGAGTTTAATCGGGAAGTCAGAAGCTCGCTAATCAGCCGTATCGCCTTTATCTGCGTCGTAGTTAGACTATCTCCAGGGACATGTGCAGCAACGATTTTGTCCGCGATGGCTATCGCCTCCTCATAATCATTGATCGCATGCGCATGCGCCAGCCGGAACCGATGAGCGACACAGAAGGCAAGCGCCAAGGAGACTGTCGAATCCGGTACTTTCATTTGTGCCTCTCGTAGGACTTGAATGACTTTCTCGGAAGGCAGCCTTGCCGCTACTAAATCGAATTTATCGGACACGGCTATAGAGAAAGCCTCGAGGGCAGCAATCAAGTCACTCATAGAGACGGCGTCGGAAGAGAGTAGTTCTCGGATAAGGGTCGCCATCTCCTCCAAGTCCTGCACCATATCGCCAGACCCTGAGACCAAGTTTGCGGCCAACGCTCGAACTAAGCGTGAGGTAAGTAGATCATGTTGGATGTCGAAAGATTCATGAGGGCGAAAGTTAATTCGAAGGAAGCGAAAGTATTTCAGTGAGGATTCAATATCTTTGGGTTTTTTGTACGTATTGAAGCGAGAAAGGAGGACGGATGCAAGCTGGAAGAACATATAGACCACGCCTTGACTCGATTGAGACGGGAAGAGAGTAGCTTCTGTGAGATGGGCGATGGATTTGTCGAGGTCGCCTATCTGAGGTGACAATTCGTGGCGCATGGTTCGTAGTCCCGCAAGACGCAGGAGATGAGCAGGGCGGTGAGGATCATATCGATGTGACGAGGATAGAAGACGTTGGTGTTCGAGGATTCCTTCCTCAATTTGAGGAAGGGTGACTAAAAGGGTGAACTTGTTTCAGCCGCAGGGGATGGGAGATACCAGTGGAAGGCCAATATCCGACGGATCGGGACTCACAGTACCTAGGCTCTGAGTAGACCATGGGTTAGATCCGGTCAGAGCAGGAAAATCAGCAGGTTTTAAGCAGAAAGGACAAGAAACTTGAAGGACTCCGGACACGCCGCGGTGACAAGTGACGCGTGACGCGTGACGTGACTTATCTCAAGCAATGTTTTACAATGTTTTTTCCCGGCGTACTCTCTCCTCCACAACTCCCTCCCAGCGCACGGCCAGCGTCTGAGCAACCACTTATTGTAAATCAGTGTGCATGAATTGGTGGCCAGAACACTAGAGATGCGATTAGAATTGGGAATTGAGCCAAGAGTCAAGGGTTTTTATTTGAAATTATTTCCCCGACCCTTTCTCCTTGTCGATTCGCCATTTGTTTCCCGGTTATCTCCTCAAACGGCTCAATAACCCCATCGACCGTGTTGTCCGCCTTGTGCCCCTTTTCAAGTTGTTCGTGTCGTCGTCGTCATCTATATTTTTTGTCCACACAGCGCACTCCACCATGTGATCTTTTTTACCACGCCACACTTCAACGTTCAACCAGAGCGAAGTCGTGAATTGGATCTACTCTCATGCATATT
>QFDV01000026.1:0-17607 GCA_003315845.1 Lactarius trivialis
ATGGGTCCAATCCCTTCCGATGACGGCGAGATGCGCTATTTCTTGGATCTCTACATCTGCTCCTATACCCCAACGCTCTCCGCACTCATCCAATCTCGTAGTCGCGATATTGCCTCGCAATCTTCCGATCGACCTTCACTACTTCTCGTGGCGCAGCCGGATCCATCTCTTCCAACTGTAGGAGGCGAGATCCAAGTCGTCCAGTCTCTCGATGCCGAGGTGACAAGTCTCATCTCAGAAGCCGCGACACTTGCAGCAGTCATCGATGGCTTCCGTCATCACCGATTTGTTCACTTCGCTTGTCATGGTACACTGGAGGCTGACAAACCATTCGAGGCTGGATTCGAACTTTATGGGGAGCGCCTGACGCTGCTCGAGATCGTGCGGTCGCATCTGCCCACTGCCGAATTCGCATTCCTCTCTGCTTGTCACACAGCTGAGGTGACTGAAGGGAGCGCCGCTGACGAGGGACTGCACCTCGCGGCTGCGGTACAGTACTGCGGTTTCCGCAGTGTGGTCGGGACTATGTGGGCGATGGTTGATGAAGATGGACGGGTCCTGGCGGAACATTTTTACAAGGCGTTATTCTCTACTTCGAGACGAGATGAGGGGATTCCGTATCATGAAAGATCTGCGAAGGCGCTCCGGTTCGCAGTGAAGATGCTGCGGAGGAAGAGACGGATCACGCTGGAGAGATGGGTGAATTTTGTTCATTATGGCGCATGACCGGGGGTGAGTAGTCGGATTTGTTCAAATATGGTTTTCCTACTTACCGCCTGTCCGTAGCGGTGTGTGGTGCGCGCGTCGTCGTTCTCTGAGTCGATGCCGGTCTCAGTAGGTTGCTTCGTCGTTGGTATTTTCCTCCTCTCTCACAATCACAATCACTTTGTCCTTGGGTCCTTTTCTTTTGTCTCCCTTTATGATCTTGTATTGCTTTGACCCCCGTTTCCCTGCTGTTTTCTGTCTCATGAACTTCCACTTTTTCCCCTTTACTACGTTCGCCTCGTGTTTTCCCACGTTCGGTGTTTCCCATCCTACCCTCTACTTTTGTACCTTATTGTGTATACGAGCTGCTGACCGGCATATATTTAAAGGCCCGCGATTCTTCGCTGAATATCACCACTGCTTTTCTTCTACTGGTCGCTGTTGTGTGGAGACGCACGGACACACTGAGCATGTAGATCGCAACGCTCTCGCCTTCCCCCTTCGTCGCCCCCACTTTCGTCATCACCATACCAGTTCTGGGCTTCTATAATGTTCTCGCTATCCTAGACAATATTTTCACTTCGTTTCCGTAACTTTGACCCACGCTCATCATCATATACTCCACGGCAGCGCCCTTGTGCATCGCCGAGTCTTCCCTCAGATCTCGCGCTGCTCCAAGAACTCTTCGGAACATGCTCAGCGTGGGTTCGCGAATGTTGCTCTTTATTTTTCAAACCCTTTCTTTTTACTTAATGTATGTCTGCGAGTAGGCTGATGGTGAGGATCATCCTGAAATTTCTTTCTCCCTCTAATTGTAGCAGGATAGTACAGGTGGTTCCATTATCCGGTCCATGAAGCGCGTCATGAGCTTGGTTGCCATTAAACTCTAGACTCGGATGCTAGATCAAGGATAGGCAAACCTTCGACACCAAGCCGGATCAGAATCAACTTGGAACTATCCAGGAGAAACTAAGCAACAGAGCGCAAAATAATATTTATGTTGGACGTCGCCGAGGACGAGGGGGCATCAACGCAGAGGCAAAAAGAAAAGAAAAAAGGTCTCTTCCGACGCGGCGCGGCGGCAATACTAGGGTGAGCATAGCCTCCATCGTCTCTATCCTGTGAGAGTCAAACCCAACCCAGAATTCGTCGACTACTACCTAAGTAAGGCCAACTGTCTGCAGACTATTTTTCGCTTTCGCCTTCTTAGGTGGGCGAGCGTTCGAGCACGATCTGCGGATAGTGCATGTCGAGAGAGGACGATGTGACGCTGAACGAGATCAGTATCTTTTTTTTTTTTTTTTAGAATCCATTTCCGTGCGTGTTGGGGTACAGAACCCTATGTAGCACTTCGCTTCTCCTGAGATCAGTATCATCAGCCAACAGAACCGCGATGCCCGAGTAATTTGCTGGCCCGGGACCAAGTGTCTAGCTTAGTCAGCGCCATTTCGTCCGCCGTTCGCAAGCTGTAAAAGCCGTACGTGCTCGAAGGCCTATGTAGTAAAAAAGTGTCGTCGCCGCTGGAAGGAGGTCTCCGTATAGTCTAGGCGCCCAAAAAAGCTGGCCGAGCCCCCTCCTTCCCCATTATCTTTCAGCACGAATCCGATGGGTCGTTCTACCGAATTGCCGCTGCTGTTTTGGGAAGTCATCGCACGCACGGACTCGGAGGAGAGTGAGACATGTGTCTAGGTTGAGGAAGGAATGGTGGGAGGAGCAAAGGAGGCGGGTGCGAGTGCATGCCGCGCTGGGATTAGGAAGGCGCGGCGGTGCATCAATAGTCGGCGGCGTCCGAGTGGGCCGCACCCGAGTGAAAGCAGAACGGATGGCTAAACAACGAGCGAGGAAGCGAGCGCTGAGAAGCGGCGTGCGAGAGCCAACAGCGAAGTAACGAGACATCGTCGAAAGGACTACGCCAGAAGTAGGGTGAACGAGACGCTGACGAGGACGGGAGAGGAAGAACGGATCTGCGGCTGTCTTCGACTTGTGACCTGGCCCAGTCGCAAAGACAGCGCACAGAGATTGGTGATAATGCTGTGTACAGATACAGTTGCGATAAAGTGTTCAAGTTGTAGTCAATGGCCAAAATATAAATACACGACCATACCTGACAAAGACAAGATAGGGAATAGCGATGGAAGTTGAACGTAAATGGAGACAGACACGGTAACAGGACATAGAGTCTAGGAGAGATAAAATGGAAGAAAAGGTGAGCAAAGGAAGCAGGCAAGAAACAGTACAGTAATAGCTCGAGAACGCCTGTAGTTAGAACAGGAACGTACAATGCGAACTTGAAAAGAAGCCACTCTCTCTCCCTAAATGATGGAATTAAGCGGTGGAATATAGTGGCAAAGAGGTCGGGGGAGATGGGATGGACATGGTGGAGACCGGTGGGTTGACACTGAGAGCAATTGAGCCTTGAGGTGGTTTACGGCAAGACACAACGCATCCGCTCCTCTCATCACGATGAACCTGAAGTAACCTCGTCTGTCGGCCGCACGATGCCTCTGGTCGACATCCTCCTCCTTAGGTTGGTGTTGTCTTTGGTAACATTTCCCTGTGCCGTATATGGGTTAGGGCAGACGCCAGTCGTGTGAGAATTGTGTTTCTTGCCACGCCGCTATCGTGCAATCCGCGTGTTCAAGGTGAGGTGTATAGCATTGTCCAGTGTGCTACAATTACCCATTTCCTGATTGTCATAAAGAGACCTGTTTGTGACTCGTATCGCCCTCACTTACTTTACATTCCGATTCTCGCCATTTAAGCATGGCCGACGTACTTGGTAAGTCCCTGATACCCCTCAGCCTTTCCGGGACCGTCCCATACCCACTGTGTCCTAACGAATTGTTTACAGTATCTATCCACGAAATCGATTCCCAAAACACACGCATTCAGCAACTTCTCGCTATGTTACCTCAATCTGATCTGCACCGCCTTTTCTCTGTTCTTGGCCGGGCTACAATACGATTATCGCGACACTCGCTGTCGAATGAAAGGGAAGATCTCGACAAGGCAATTATTCATTACACCGAATCACTACTTCTCCCACCCCGTTCTTGGCTAGCACACAGCCCAATGATTCTGCAAGCTTTGTTCTTTCTCTCCTTTGCACTTCTCGAGCGCTCGAAAGTGTCTAATCAGCCCGAAGATGCCATTTATGCAGCCAAATACCTTCGCCATCTTCGAGACAAGCCTCACCAAGCATTGGGGTTGCCACGCCATCAAGTCACGACATTGCTTGTGGATGTTTTGGCTTTTCAAATTCAAGTGAGGTCTGAAGCCGGAAACGTGATGCAGAAAATTGGAGAGATGGCAGTCCTTTGTGGTGAACTCCTCACCTTGGATCTGTCCGACTTTGACCTGTCCGACTCTGACGCCACTCACTCCATCACTCGCTTTGCCAAAGTAGTTCTGTACGAAACCGGTGTGGATGACCCAGATCAACCAGTGGATCAAGTCATCGAGTGCCTGCGAACGGCGAGGAAGCACAAACCATATCTGCTCGAGGCTCGCTTTGCCCTTGCTCACTGTCTTGCCCTTCGCTATTTCATGACTTTTGTGAATGACGATTATGAAGAGGCCGTGTCTGTCCTGGACGAAATCATCACTTTTGGTCCCCCCGGAGATGGTCAGCATGGATTCGTGGCCCGAGCTCAACAATTGGTTAAACTAATGGCGAATATCCGATTGGCGACGCACGAGAAGCCGGAATATTTAGAGGAAGCAATGTATCGCACTCGTGCATGTCACGCCTCATCTTCCGTCAAAGAACCCATGATTGGCCGTGTCGGTTATGAGCTGGAAAGCACGGCGAAGCGGCGCTTCCGTTACTTCGGCCCCATCGAAGGCCTCGAAGAATCGTCCGGCGATTCACCGTTATCTCAGCCAGTGCCAGGAGTGTCCCCTGAGGAGGATGAAAGCGACAGTACTAAATTAGGTCAGGCGATCAAAAACTTGGAACTCATTGGAGGACTTTTCTCTGGGATCGGCAATAACGACATAACAATTTTCGAAGCTATCGAAAAGGGCCGAGCCATACTTGCTTCGGCTGATCTAAGGCATCCGTTCACGTCACTCCTTTTCGAGTATTTCGGTCAGATCCTCTTCGAGGTATTCCAGCGCACAAACGATATCGAGTACCTTAACGAGTCGATTAGTACACGCCGTCAAGTTTTTGACCATCCGTTAACACAGTATATGCGCTTTAGGACGTGCAGTCTACTTTCCCTGTCTTTGTTCGTCCGCTCCGAGTCCTTTCCAAGTCACTGTACACAGGACCTGGATGAAGGGATAGAACTAATCTCCCAGTGTGTCAACGACGGACAAGGGAGCTTGGCCGATCGAATCGACTTGGCGTGTTTGTGGGCATCTGTTGCCCGACTTGCCCGACACCCCTCTGTTTCCACAGCGTACGAAATCGCTTTGTCATTGATGCAAGATATTGTGCCATTTGCACCGACTTTACAGCTACAGCATACCACTCTTGCCACCTCCAACAACCCTCTTACTGGTACCATGTCGCTGGACTATGCCTCACATCAGGTTGACCTGCATCAAATTGAGCAAGCCGTTGAGACTCTTGAAAGAGGGAGAGCCCTACTGTGGTCCGAGATGCGTTACTTTCATGCTTCAATCGATCAACTTCAGCAGGTAGACCCACAATTAGGACACAAATTTGCGGCGATCAACCAAGACCTTGAGGAGCTCACCAAGTCCATCCCACCGAGCCACAAATTAAGCCTGGATGATGGCGTAGCCGATGAATTCAGGGCGGTGGACTCATTCGGTCGTCTCCTGCTAAAGCAACGTAGCCTTTTGAAGGAGCGCGACAACCTCATTTCGCAGATCCAAGCCTTGCCGAGCTTCAACAATTTTTTGTCATCTCCATCGTTCGACGCACTCCGTTCTTCCGCCTCGTCTGGTCTCGTCATTATCATAAACCACTCTATGTGGCGCTCTGACATTCTGATCCTTCATAACAACTCGTCTCCCTCCCTCATCCCAACCCCTGATGATTTCTACGACCACGCGAGCGCGTTAAAGGACAAGTTGTTGGCCTCGCGACACGAATATGGGCTCGATTCAACTCGTTACGATGAAACCCTTGCCTCCGTTCTCGCGGAGCTTTACGACCTCGTCGGAAAACCTGTCATCAACCGACTCAGTCAGCTTAAAGTACCAGAACAGTCCCGCATCTGGTGGTGCCCAACATCCGTCTTTTGCTCCCTTCCTCTCCATGCCATGGGTCCAATCCCATCTGATGACGGCGAGATGCGCTATTTCTTGGATCTCTACATCTGCTCCTATACCCCAACGCTCTCCGCACTCATCCAATCTCGTAGTCGCGATGTCGGCTCGCAATCTGCCGATCGACCTTCACTACTTCTTGTGGCGCAGCCAGACCCATCTCTTCCAACTGTGGGAGGCGAGATCCAAGTCGTCCAGTCTCTCGATGCCGAGGTGACAAGTCTCATCTCAGAAGCAGCGACACCTGCGGCAGTCATTGATGGCTTCCGCCATCACCGATTTGTTCACTTCGCTTGTCATGGTACACTGGAGGCTGACAAACCATTCGAGGCTGGATTCGAACTTTTTGGGGAGCGCCTGACGCTACTCGAGATCGTGCGGTCGCATCTGCCCACTGCCGAATTCGCGTTTCTTTCCGTTTGTCACACAGCTGAGGTGACTGAAGGGAGCGCCGCTGACGAAGGACTGCACCTCGCGGCTGCGGTACAGTACTGCGGATTTCGGAGTGTGGTCGGGACTATGTGGGCGATGGTGGATGAAGACGGACGGGACCTGGCGGAACATTTTTACAAGGCATTGTTCTCAACTTCGAGACGAGAAGAGGGGACACCGTATCATGAGAGATCTGCGAAAGCGCTCCGGTTCGCGGTGAGGAAGCTGCGGAGGAAGAAACGAATCACGCTAGAGAGATGGGTGAATTTCGTTCATTATGGTGCATGATTGGGGGTCATGATCTGTGAGTCAATCTCGAAGCCGGTCTCTGTACAGTACTTCGTGTTTGGTATACTCCTCGCTTACGATTCCTTTGTGTTTGGCTTGGTGTTTGGCATTTTCACCTCGGGATCTTGTCTTGCTTCGGTCTTGGGTTCGATACTACCACCCGCTTCCTGGACCTGCGAGTCCTCTTCCGCTGCTCGTGTTCTCCCGTGATCGATGCTTTCTGCCTTGCTTTCTGCTATGATACTCTCCATTTTTCCTACTTAGTCGTCCCCTTTTCTAATACGTAAAACGCACAGCTAGTGGCACGCCACGTCGCATTTTTTTCTCTGGATTGACTAGCTCAGAGGAATTGTCGCTCTCGAAGCGCCGCCTCATACTTCTTGAGCCAAGCACGTATGTGGTAGCAGCAAGTCGTATCATCGTCCAATACATAGTCAGCACTGTAGACACGAGGTAAGCATCCCTCCGGTGTTCAGGATGAATCGGGCGGGCGCTTCAAGTTGTGCGCTCAGCGCTGATAACATCCCAAGCTAGAATCTGGACATTCGATGGCCGGACGAGCCTCATGGGTCGTCACGTATTAGCTGGACCCAGCTCCGCTATCTGGTGCTGTCATGACCCGTGGGAGTGTATTTAAGTCGTGTAAATGTGTGTCATTCGGGCGGACGCGATAACTTCAACTGCTCGGCACTTTGATCGGTCGTTGTGGAGCCGCATCGAGAGCATCGATGCGTCTACACAACGACTTCTATCATGGAGTCACTCTTCATTGCATACATGTTACTCGAAAACGCGTGTGCTTACTTCAAACTCGTACTATGCCCCCAAAAGGCGTCGCAACTTGAAGTCCATTGTTCTCCATAAGCTCAACGAACAGTTGGACGCACCAAAGTCCACTGGCAGCAAACACAACACCTGTTCGACAGGAAACGGTATCCATAAACTTTATGCCACTTTTCTCTCCCCATTACCTCGACTCACAGCATCTCAGTTAACTTCGCAAAAAACTGGAATCTGAGTCGACCGTGGATCCGAGGTATCAACTTGTCGATTTGTTGTCTGGTTTGGTGCACAACAGTCTTGGCGGGGATTGGTGTCAGCGCCAGACCGAGGATCCTAGACCAGTGACCACCACCAGCCTGTGTCTTCGGAGAATAGGTACGACATAAGCTTCCGCACAAGTGCTAAAAATGTGGTCAGGTCACGGGAAGTGCGGATACTGTGATTGCAAGAGCCGCCGAGGGATAATTAGAACGGAACGCGCTATACTATATGCGTGTCATGCTTCTGAGCACTGACCCGAGATCAGAACTACGACACTCGGATGCGAGGATGCGCAAAGAAAACAGTGCACTGGAGGCACGATGCGCTACATACAAGTCCTTCCGATTGACATTTGGCTCAGCGCTGAGAACAACGAATGGTGTGCGTAGAGTGAAAGGGAAAAAGCAGATACAATTGGGAGCTCGTTATTGAGCCCTTTTCGTATGCATTATTTGGAAATTTTGCTAGAAACATCGAAGCCAGACGGATCACTATTCTGCGTCAGTAAGTATTCCGAGACGGTCGGTCGCGCTTGAATCACTACTTAAATAGGCATACAGGACCATATGCGAAAATACGCGCATGCGGAAATAAAACAAATTTAAAAGCCATACCCGAAAAACAAAAGGGTGAAGTGGAACCGAGGCCGATACAAGGGCCTCTTTTTTTTTTTAAAAAATACACCGATACGAGGGCCCGCTAGCCGCCTCGTACCAAAATCCGCCAGATGGCTTTAACTGGAATGGCTAGCACGTCCGCTGGGAGTCGCTTTCGGTGGTCCTACTCCAACCTCGTATACGGACGAGCTAAAGGTAGCGGAATTGAACACTTCAGGTTCTAGAGGACTGTGTGGGCTGTCCGTCGCGCATTTTTATCAGTCTGGGTTGCCATGACGCGCCTGTGGGGTTGGAGTGGTCCCCATGTGCTCGTCCCCTTCTGACGCTTGCTCTCCGTCGGTGTTAATTGGCTGGTCTTCGTCTCCTGTATATTTCTCCCTCGAATGGTCTCCTCCTTCGGGATGGTGTAACTGGTTTGGCGCCCGACGGGTGTCCTTGTGGAGAAGTTTTCTTGCCCTTGGGCAGTATGTACCGGAGTTTTTCTGCACTCCCGCGCTAAATGACTGCTGCGGGCGTCGGCCAGGGGTGGACTCGAAAGGCTTAAATGCCTCATAGCGTCTAGGTCCATGGACGTCATCGGAGCAGAGGTGGGGGCGTATTGCGTCGTAGTGTGGTTCTGATAGGCGGAGGGTGCGGCGGCAGCCCTGCGCAACTTTTGGTTCTTGAAGCTTCCCGGGTGGAGGTGTCGAGTCACCTTGCAAAAGCTTTCCCAGCGGCGCGCGGCTAAGTAGACACTCGCCATGTCGGATTGACACTGCAGATTAAGTTGCATCGCCAGATTGGTCGGGAGGTTCCTCAAGAATTTTCGCTTCCGCTCGTCGAAAGGCATCGCGTCCGCAGGGATTTGAATCTCCACGCCTTGGAAGTGACGCACGTAGTCGGAGAGGCTACCGCGGTACGCGATTTGATCTAGACGCAGGCATAACTCATCAGTAGGATGCTCCCAGTAGTCAAGCATGGCCTGTCGCAAAACGTCCCAGGGTGGAGCTTGGTCGTTATTGGCCATCCTCTTTGCATGGTACCAGAGCAAGGCCAGGTCTCGGAGCATAGGAGCCACGCAATAGGTCCATTTATCACGAGGCACTTGACTTGCAAGCATGGCGTCTTCCGTCATACCTATCCAGGCGCGAATGTTCTCACTATCCTTCCCAGAGAAAGGGGATAGAGTAATCTCCGGGGGAGCAGGGAGCTGCGTAGAAGGCATTTCCCAGCTTGCGTTGACAGTAAAGTGAGCGTTGGACAAGGCAATTTGTATAATATTTTGTAAGTGTTGCGACGTCACTATGCTACTCTCTACCGCGCTAATTCTCTGATCAAAATTGTTTAGCACGGCTTGAATAGCAGTGAACGCCTCTTGAGGCAGCACGGTCGCCAAGGTTTCAAGCGGGGATACTTGAAGTCCTGCTTTCTGCCCACCTGTTATATCCGGAGGCTTGGGATCCATGAGGAAATCGCCGTGTTATGATTTGGGAGTTAGATAGAGTGAGAATGTGAATTGGGTGAAATGCGGTTAAGCTGTGCTGGCCTCACACGAGTGTCAAGGCGAAAGGGGAGTCGTGTAGTGCCTCGCACACGCAGACTAAATAAATAAGTTTCTAAATGCTTGGCGATGACTCGACGCATCCGCGCCGCGCGTCCGCTGACGCGGCTCTCTATGAGTCACATGCCACGCGCCACGAGTCACGCAGACTAAGCTGCATTATGTAAGTTCACAAAGAAACACGCCACTGGCACACCTTCAAGTTGCACTGTATTCTTGCCAGTGCTATAAGTAACACACGAGTACAATTGAAGGCACGCAAGGAAGGCTGTCGCGCTCCTCCGACGTATACGGCCCCGTGACGGGCGCGGGCTTCATTATTACGTTCTATTGACAGAGAGGCCTCAGGCTCGGTACATGATGTTCATTTTCTCTGCTCTATTCGGCTTGCTTGTGCCCTTGTGAGTGCCGATCAATGCATCCACCTGGAGAACCGACGTAACTGGACCACCTTTACCCTGAGTTTGCTTCATGCACGGCCCACTCGTGTCTGTTGTAGCCTGTGTTCGTGGTACGTGTATCCCCTTTTGCCTCTTTCTACCGAAGCTATTTTGTTCGTGGGGTTTCAACCAGACCGACCTCCTCGTTTATCAGCCGCGTCAGATATCTCCTGTCTGACCCGTGCTATTGAATTGCAGTGAGGATTTCGTAACAAAACTCCAATGTAATGAGACTTGATCATATCCATTCGTGCCGGCATTTTCCAGGTGGAGGACGACAACCCATCAAAGTTTAGAGGAAGGTATAAATAGTACATCCGAGGTCAAGAAAGTCATCCGAGGAGATCTTCTCTCCGATCGCCAGGCTCATTCACCGCATCCCTACCAACATAGACGCACAGAATGCACCCTAGATCCGCACAATGAGTCCTAACGAGAACGTGTACAGACCCTTGTACCCCCAATGAATGGAAATTTCCGCTTTATCGGGTACCAACCCTCTATAGTGTGGTGTGATACTAGAATATCGCCCAAACGCCACGGCCCCACCCACGTCACGGTGCTCTCGTCCGCTCGCATTTGTTGTTATACGCATTAATGCTCACGGCTGACTGCTGTGGCTACTGGAAGACGTACAGAGTCATGAGCTCAGACCGTTGCTTCGGCCTCACTGGGATTGTGTGGTGCCTCGAATCCTTGGCATGGAGTTTGACGCGCAAGTGCTTAGTGTCGTCGTCGTATCGTCAATTGACTAATACTCTGAGCCGTCCTGCGGTTGTTCGCTGCAAGCCTCGCACAGTATTTTAAGGGCCTGCGCTTGCGCACCGGCACTACAGATTCGGATACTATTTCCTCCGAGGAGCCGCTGAAACGGCACCTTTTTTGCCTGGAGTAAAACGTCGAAACTTGGCATGTTGCCTTAATTATGCGGACAATTCCCCCCTCGGTTTCTGGGAGTCTTAGACAGGATTGTCTCTGTTTGGTCGACAGCGAGTGCACTGATCTTCGCCATTATTTTCCTACAAGGCATGGACGGAATCTTATAAAAGGGCAGCTCATGTCCCTCAAGATCCCTCAGTGTTCTGCTAAACAAAGGGAACCTTCAGGACTGAAATCGCTTTCCAAACAATGCTATTCCACAAATCCCTCGTCTCTTTCGTCGCCGCCATTGCCCTGGCCAGTAGCGTCACCGCCTCCGCAACCCCTGCGCGCAGGGACGACCAGAGTTGTAGCACAGGCAGCTTGACGTGCTGCCAGTCCTCCTCTTCCGTCGCTGATCTGCCGAGTTTCCTCCAAGACCTGTTGGGCATCCTGGACCCCAACTTGAACCTTGCTCTCCCCGTGGGGTTGGGGTGTGCTCTCTCCGGCACGCTGGGATGGTACAGTACCCCTTTACTTTCGTATTCAATGAGATCGCTAACGCGCCGCAGCAACAATGAGGCATTTTGCTGCTCTGGAACCCAGGACCTGGGTCAGTGTCCTTCTCTACAGCCACTGGTACTTGCTAACGAGTTGAAAATCAGGCGGCCTTGTCGACGTTGGCCTTAATTGCGTCAGCCTGTGAAGGCCTTCTCATCTAAATCAGTTGTTCACGTGTAGCGGAGGTCTCACAGGGAGTCGGAGAGTCGAAACGCGTGGCGGAAGGTCGTTTTGGGTGTTTCCCGTGGACCATATAGTTACACTCGGCGTTTGTTGATTGTTGTTCGGGTGTTTCAAATCCAGTATTTTGTCCTCAGCATGTCTGCAAGAGGGCCATTTCGTTTGCAACACCGCTACCGCTTGTAGAATGAAGGCTGCGCCGAAATCACGAACCAAGAGAAGTTGAATGTTTAGGGTTAGCATATTCAGTCACGGGGACTGCTTAGTTTGTAGATGGCGACCCGGGGCCATCATTAAAATTTACAGTAGTAATGATGCCTCGTTCACATACGGTACGCAGAATGGTTAGCGGAAGCACGCTAAATAAAGTTTGGATTCCTGCTTACTTTGTCATAAGTATTTTCGTTCTGGGAGAAGATTGATAGTAAAAGGCTCCGAGATTGGCGATTGTGACTTACGGTGACTCTACGGTACGGTATAATATTGGCAATCTCGAAAATGTTAGGCGTGACCCGTGAACAGGAACTTAAATGAATGATAGAACCAAGGATACAGTAGAACTGTCGAGCTGACACAGTAGTAAGGTGCAGCCTCTTGGCCTGGCACTGGCAGATGTCCCGAGGCTACACCGACGGACAGAAGACAACAGTATGAATTACGATAGCCAACCACAAACCCAGTTGTAGAAGACTCGGAGCAAGAGCAACGATCACTGGTGTTTGTGGCGGCTATGTGATTACCTGCTTGATTCTGAAGGCAGCCCATGGGCCGAGTCGCCTTCATCACCCACTATCGAAATTACACACAGTATCAATATAGTGGTGAGCGAGAAAGCGCAGGTGCCTTCCGAATGAGTTCCGAGATTCCTGGCATACCCCCGTTCTCGGACTCGGAGAGTGTGTCAGCACTACCACTGGGGTCCCGCTCCTGGGCTGAATTTGCACTATGTCCGGATTAAATCCGCAGGGAGTGTCACCATGTTCCACCTTTATTCTCTTCGTGATGCCGCGAATGCGACGGTGGTGTGGCGTGGCCAGATCCCTCTCGGCATAGATAACCCGCGTGAGAAGATGCGAGTTTGGTGCGCCATTTGAAACTACGTTCAGTGGTTCCATTCCGAGTCGCTGCTGTGCAGCGCCGCCGCAAGAGCATAGACCCGGATGTACAAGAGGTTAAATGCGCATCGAATGCCATCAGCAGGGTTCGCCCTGCCACCCATGAGCACGGCGATCCCCGGTGTGTCATTACCAGCATGTCGATTTCCGTAAAATTGTGCGGGGTTAAGGGGGGCGTGCGCGGCATCTCAGAGATGGAGACAAAAGCCGAGAGACACGCCAACTTGAATTCTGTAGATAACGACTGTCCCGGTTCCTCTCCCGGTTAGGCAAGTTTCTCCTAGGGACAGAAATAATACTTGAGCAGGGAAGGTGAGCTGTTGTGTCTTGTAGTACTGGAGAAACTGACGTTGCACACCAGGCTGAGCCTGAGCCTGAGCCTGAGGCAGCTCAATGGCCATTCAACACTCGTCACGAAGTCGGGCCGGTGTCCGTGGGCACGCACGCACCACAGTCTCTCCCTGCTCGTGCCGACTACATCCTCCGTCGCCTCTCTTCCTCTTCTCAACCAGTTCTGTTTGTAATGCTTCACTCTTGAGCCTTCCTTGCCAGTGTCACCGAACTCATGCACTCGCTTCAAGTTCGAAGCGCGTACAGCAGAGCCAACCATCTCTTTAGGAAGAAGCTAGTTTCATGAGTGATTCCAGAGGGTGAAGAGGTTTCCTAGCTGCATTTGTGCGAGCTTCAGACCTCAGCTAGAACTGCTCAGTTCTACAACCCTCGGCACCCAGGCCAACTAGAGTGAGACTCGGATCCTGTTGGGCAAAGAAACGTGGTCGTCTACTGTACTAGGAAATGTCAGATGTCGCTTCGCCCAGGCACGTGCCAGCCATAGATCTGAATGGTGTCGACGAAAATATAATGGAAGGGGAGATGGGGTCGTGTAGCTTGGGTCAGTTCTTCATCTCAGCTGCCGCGGTCAGTGTCATTTTCATCGAACCAACATCGGCCGTGTCTCCCATGGAATCAACCTCATTATGGACAGTGATGTATAACCGCTCCAGTAAATAATTTACAGACAACCATTTTCGACACATCTATCATCCTAATACTGTAAATACACTTATGCCCGATCTGAAACCCACATCGAGGAATAGTAACAGTGTAACCTGCTTGAGCCCCTATGCGCTCTGATATAAGCACGGCCGACAAAAACATAGAACACTCCAGATTATGCGCCGTAATGGACGAAATCCACCCAGCGCTCGAGGGCAATCCCTCTCTTCTTCTGCAGCTTCTTCACTGCGTCTCGAAGTGCCCCGGCAGATCTCTTGTAGTATGGTACCAGTTTTCCTTGCTCTCTTTTTGGAACATCGACCTATAGTTGGCCTAGTCGGGACCATCTTGATTTGCCATTGCCCACATGGTCCCGACCACGCTCCGGAACCCACACTGCACTGCAGCAGCCAGGTGCAGGCCCTCGTCGGCAGAGCTTCCGTCCGTCAACTCAGCTGTGTGACAAGCCGAGAGGAATGCAAATTCGGCAGCGGGAAGACGAGACAGCACAATGTCGAGCAGCGTGAGGCGCTTGTTCCCATGAAGCTCGAATCCGGCGTCAAACGGTTTTTTTACCCTCCAACGTGCCGTGACATAGGAAGTGGACAAATTTGTGATCCCGAAGGCCATCTATAACCGACATGGCTGTTGCACCTTCCGAGATGAGACTTTGCACTGAAAGCCGCTGTTTGAGGGTCTGCACGACCTCAATGTCTTTGCATACCTCCGACAATGACACGTCCGGCGAAGGCACATCGAAATGTGCTACAAGGAGTAATGAAGGAAGGCTCATAGTAGGTGAACCTAGCTCATAACGGTCAGGAGCAGGGATGAGCGCCGAGAGAGTTGGAGTATAAGAGACGTAGATGTCCAAGAAATACCGCTCCTCACTGTCGTCGGACGGGATTGGACCCATGGCCAGTCACTGAGCGCAGCCTTGACGTACTCGTAGTCAAGCTCCGATGGGCCTAGGGACGAGATGGGCGGCGCGGGGTCCGCGGGCGCGAGGCGGTGTGTGATGAAATGCACGGGCAAAAAGCAAAAAATGGTGGCATATCCGGTCATGGAGATCGCGCTAGTAAGTGGGCGCGAAACGCCCGGAGAAAAGAGACGCTTGATGATCGCGCTGGATGAGTGTATGAACAACGGCCCGAATAAGAGGTACCGTTCTCCAAACATAGTTTGGTAGTACTCGCGCCCAAGTAGCTGGCGGTGGATCGACAAATAGTAAGTATGCGTCAAAAGAGCAATGAAGGAGGAGCAAAACGGACCATGGTTTGGGAGGAGAGCGTGGAGCCACCAAGGTTAGCTGCAGCGGGTGCGGCGAGATGTATGAGGAGGAAAGTGGTGATGAATGGTGCGGATCCATGAGTGAGAGCAGTTAACACAGACGATGCACGGGTGCGCCAAGGCCGCGCTGTGTTGGGCTTGTCAGCAGGATTGGACACCATAGATGACGAAGTCTTGGACAGAGTGACGCCGGAGCACTGTATGAAACGGCTAACCAAATCAGATGACGAACGTGCGAAGAAAATTAGACAAACCCCGCTGAGCGTGCACACTCAAGTACTGTGCTCAAGCTTAAGCTCAAGTCCGACTTGACTTGAAGGAGTGTGTTGGAGCAGTGTTGGAGCCAAGCTGAGGGCGATGGATGTCCAGTACTGCGGGCCGGGCGCTGCATTAATCACGTGTCGCGCGTCACGCGCCACTGATGATGAACTTGAATTTGAACTTGACTTAAGGACACAGCCGTCAACTTAACACTGGCAGTCTCAACCACTCTCTTGCTGCTGTCTGCCTGTTTGGTACAATGTGATGCCTGCTGGTGGCACCGCCCTATGACAGCTTCTAGGCCCTGGATACTACGGACAGCGCTCCGAGTCATAGTAACTAAGAGCTCAGCACTATTCACCGAGACTGGACAGAACTCTGATCTCGGGGGATCGTCACCGGGCACGATCAGCCGTCTGTGGGCGCTTTACATCGTCCCCATGCTCGTATGCGTCCACATAGCCCAGATAGTCCTGAGCCTCGTTAATTCCCGGTAGTCAGTTGATTACGCTCATTTGCTTCTGGCGGCGATGCTGTACTACCGCATGACTCCTCCAAGCTTATTGGCGACATGCTGTATGTCGCAACATGCGATGCTACCTCAGGCCTGCCACATGCTTTCCCCTACCGGATCTATAGCTTGGTCAGTTGGTCTAAGGGCCGCTCAGGCTTGCACAGGTTCTCGCAGAGTGCTCGAGGTATAAAAGTTCAAAGACGAAGGCAGCATTCTCATTCTCATCAACCAACCCACCAGCCAAACGCACATTCTCCATCCTCTAATCTCATCCTCACCATGAAGTTCACTTCCACCATCATCTCTCTTGCCGCGCTCTTCTCCGTCGCATCTGCAGATGTTGTTCGCTTCAACACACTCTACGACAATCCCTCGGGCTCGCTGAACAACGTTGCCTGCTCCAACGGTGTAAACGGCTTAGTCACCAAGGGATTCAGCACCTTCGGTTCACTCCACGATTTCCCCTTCATTGGCGGCGTCTCTGCCGTCAAGGGTTGGAACTCCACAGAGTGTGGATCGTGCTGGCAGCTGACGTTCGAGGGTAACGAGATCTTCGTTGTCGCCATCGACACGATCTTTGACGGCTTCGACATCTCACTCGCGGCCATGAACGACCTTACGAGTGGGCAAGCTCAGCAGCTTGACTCCATCGATGCTCTGGCTACGCAAGTTGCCGGGAGTTTCTGCGGCTTCTAGAGGTATGTGACCGTTACACTCAGGTTTATGATCTATCTGACATTTTTTTTCAAGATCCATGTCTTTACGTTACGATTTTTGTACAAAAATTCTACCATGGACTTTTTCGGATTATTAATCGGTTTTGTACGGAGGGACAGTTTTGTTAATTGTTGACCGCTTGTTCAATGTATTGTGTTGCATGAGCGAGAATTCTGGAGGGATAATCTGAGCATAAGAAAATGCCTCAATCGTGACAGTTATCGAAGGTGGCGCTCCTTTACACACACACACACCCGACTTCTGTGCCATGTCACCATGAGGGAAATCTTCTACTATAAGCAGGATGGCCGGAATGGAAAGATGGTGTGACGACTCGAAGACCATATATGAGGACGGCGATCATCTGAGGGCCTTCTGCGTACTACAGCATTGCCTCTTGCTGATGGCGCAGATGGTGTCTGCCGCTGCAGTGGGGGTTGTCATCCACTCACGCTTTTCCTGTAAGGGTCTACAGTACTGTTTTGTCTCAAGAGGTCTGGCTAAGACTGGCTGGTGGCGAATATGGAATTACCATAAATGGTAGGTTCCGTTTCTTCTATCTTCATCTGAGCACTGGCGGGCCCAGCAGAACCCATATCGTCTACATGGTCCAAATACTGCGTCTCGAGTCATCGTAACGAGTCCCGCCAATGAGCGGTCTTCGTGTGATCTCTCGCCGTCTAAGGGAGAATTTGGCCTTCTTCTGGTTTGCCGCCTGACATTTTCTGAGCTTATGTCTACCTTTCGTCATTTCCGTCAAACCTTGGCAAGATGTCCTTCTTCTTGCTGTATTCCGTCCTCATCC
>QFDV01000026.1:24911-39388 GCA_003315845.1 Lactarius trivialis
CAAGGCTGTGACGTCTATACTCAGAAACTTCCCCAACAGACGCAGGAGCATATGGAGAACTCATCTTCGTACGCTCATATCTCACCTCCTTTCAATCACTCTGCACAGGAATGTACATGGTAAGACCGCATCACTTCAAAAGTGGGAAAATTTATGGACTTCGTTCTTCGACATAGCTTATGCTTCCGGCGTTACATCATCCGGCAGAGCGCCTGGCACTCAACTTCGCACGGCGGTACAAATGGGCGTTTCGTCCAGAGTACAAAAAACTGCGCCCTCAGGTCGCGATTCCGGATCTCTCGTCGTTCGCTAGCGCGTCGGTAGAAATCCTGAAGGACAAACAAGAACCAGTGCGACTGCACTTTGAGCGAGCACGTGATGGACTGGCGAAGCTCGATGGTTTGCCAGCTGGTCTCGCGGGTCCATGGCACGAAGATCGCTTGCGGGTTTGTGCCACATCTTCCCAGGGTTTTACATACCGCAATTAATACGCCTTTCAGGTTGCCCGATCCCTCTCTGCCATTGCAGGTGAATTGGCACTCGCGGTGCCAGCTACGATTGTAGGGGTGAACAACTTTGACACTGCAAAACTCGACTGGGCAAGGTTACCTTGTCGATGGTTTCCTGGGTTTTCCGCGATTTGAAAGGGTGGATCTAGAGGCTTTTGGTCTTCTGTGGATTATTAGAGACGTGTGGCCGTGCTTCTGGCCACGAGGTCGTAAGAATGGGTAGAGACAAACTAGGTTTCCCGGACGGGCTTGTGTGTGTGTTCAATTAACATTATCGGTGAAATGTACTGGTGGCGACTGTATATATGATTGTTACCCCGATTTTTTGAGCGTCACGATTGATGTTCGATTGATGTTCGTCATCACTCGTGGCATCACTGCTAGAGGTGGTCCGAGCCTCCGAGCGTGAAGTACGAATGAAGCATTTCGGGGAATCGAGCTACTAGTACCGCAACGTTGCTTTTGGGCCGCTCACACTTGGATCACTCTCCTTAATCACGCGGATAAAGCTCATAAACGGGTCCCTTGTAATAAACTGTAATTAGATGTAATCCGTATGAATGCGGGGTGGGAAAAAAGAAACAGATGGAAGAAACCAGTTACACTGCCCGCATCTCGTCATTTCCCAAAACCCCATTGTCCGTTTTGGGAAGGCCCCCCGAAGCAAGGTCGTCGGTATTGGTTTGCAAGGGATAATCTGACTCCCGCAGGAAAACCCCAGGATGGAAGACATTCAGGGTGATCATCGCGAGGGTGATCATTATGCCATCAAATATAACTGCGGTAAACATTTGGTTAGGATTCTGTGCAGCTCGGGCAAAGGTGGTGAACGGCTACTTACCGAAATACGATTGGGTTGTATTAACCTTGCCAGTCCACCCAGCCACGAATTCGATTACTCGGTAGACAGTTCTGTTGATCGTTAGTATGCGGTAGGCGTAGAAATAGTAGACAATCATACCGTATGACGATGAAGGATGTCATGATGGACATAGCATATAACATGTGCTTTAGGGGCCGGTCCAGCACCCCACGTGTACCTTCACCAGTAATCCGTGCTGATCGCATTGGCCGGTCCCGTGCGTAGCGGAAGAGAAATTCCGCCGCTAAACCGCAGTACGCGGTGATGGCCACTGATCAAGTGTAAGTGATTGCCCGACCGAAAATGCCAGGGAAGCAACACACCAAGCTGGAATACGGTCCCACCAAGAGCGATATTTGAACCCTAAAAAATTTCTCGTCATTAATCCTTCGAGGAAAAATAGAACAAAGGATACAAACCAAGTTAAGTGTTGATTGGGACGCATTGTTCCCTGAAGCTATGCTACCACCCAAGGCTTGCACAACAAGAGATGTGATGTCCTGAGAAGCGGTAAAAGACTGCGCCACTCATGCAGAAACAGGACGAGCTTACGCAGGAAACGAAGATAATTGTGTCTGTGACAGCGTTCATCATCATTCCAGAGAAGATATGTACGAGGATGACGTACATCGCCTTGGGGTTAGACGGCTATATTGCGGACCAAGCCGGCGGATGATACGCCCAAGGATGATGAAATTAGCTGCAACCAGCGGAGTGGGTGCGACAATGAGCGTCACGACCCTGTGCCACCGTCAACAGGAGACTGCAGAAGGTGCACAATATACGCACCCTATGATGTAGGCCGTGTCTATGAACGGATTTTGGCTCGACCATAATCGACTGCTCCAGCCGGCCACCTCAAGGAGCCCACAGAATATTGCGCTAGGAATCAGCCACCAAAATCGGAAATAGAGGGCCTGCACGGTATGGGAGACTACACGACATCGTACTGTCAGAAGAGTCTTGTTGAGCAAGCAAAGGAACCCACACGTAGAAAGGGCAAAAAGCACAAGGAAAGTGATACAAATCCATTCCGTGGGGACGTAGCCGTACTGAAGGTCCTGTTGGGTATCGTTCGAGGAACCTTGAGGACACGGGCAGATCAGTTAAGAAAGCGCTAGAAAACCTGACTGGAAAGGGGATACGCACTCATGACGGGTCGTTGTTGTAATACATGCTTTCTGCTCCAGGCTTGCTTTTATCCCTTGTGAAATGAAACAGCATTTCACCCAACGATCAAATCCGCAGACAGTGCAATTAAGCGATAGACGCGGAATGGGTGGCGGCCGTTCCTCTAAAAGAAAAGCTGCGGATCCAATACAGTACTAGGAAGGATGGCGGTGCGGCACCAAAAGTCGTGTGAGTTATCCTGCGGTAGCGAGAACAAACGTGCCAGATGGAAAGTCCGGAACGTAGTACGGCGGCCGTATCAACTGTCGACTAAGCATGCACCTCGTAAGGTGCACACGTGTGCGTGTGCTGAGAACCAGAGAAGAAAATACGCAACCATACTCAGGCTGCAAGACTCTCAAAGTGCATATCAATCACAAGACGTCTGTCAAAGTCATCGACTTCAGGCTCGCCTAATGCCGAAGAGAGCTAAGAAGCTATGCGGCTGTTCGCAGTGAATACATCCATAGGGTATAGAAGGCCGCGTGCTGCAGAAGTTGTGGACGCTGTGCTGAGGTCAGACGTTTGACATGGACAAGTCAGCAAATTGAGGTGATTGACGCCGACCGGTGTATGACAGACTCGGACCCGGCGCGACTGCGGCGCCCACCCGGGCCACGCTACTGTATTGGCGGGCGTATTGCCTGCCAGTGTGACACCCAACCCAACAACACAACTTAGCAGAAGAATCTACTGAGAGGGCAGCATTGGCTTGAAGCATCGAGTTCTCAGCTGTTTCATGCACAAATGAGAGACTAACTTCAAGGCTCGAGCTGAACAGCGTGCAGATCTCCGCAGTTAGCTTCACAATGCCCAAACTCAGCGCGCGCCTCCTTGGGCGGCATCGATAAGGGACCGGCGAAACCCACGGGGCTTTCAGGCTGTCCTCCATACAGTAGCGCCTTTTCTCTCGAGAAACCCGTGCAGCTCCATGTGCTTTCCCTAGAACAACTATTACTAACTCACGCGGTCGTCAAGTGTCTCTGCGTCTACTGCGCAGGCACGACACCAGACCATCGAGCCGGATTTAATTTGTCTGACCTGCTGTCGAATAGCCTCTCCATCAACTTCTTTCTTTCGTTGTTCTGCACTCAAAGCATTCCGCAGCGAGCGCTCAGGCAGGTGAAAAGAGACGCTTTCGTGCCTTTAGATGACCGCAAAGGGTAAACCGTAGGGCCCCGGGCCTTGTTCGTGCAGGGGCGCTGCCTCCATTACTCAAGGCATACATCTGCTTGATCCATTCCCCTCCTCGTTTGTTCCTAATTCTGCTTTCCGACACTTCCTTAACCCTTCCAAGCTACTGCGCTGACGTACTCTTTAACGGTCTGGTGGTGATCAAGACCCATTTCAACCAATGCGGTAGGGTTCTCTTCGCCGCTGCTTAAAGGAAGCTTGAAGTCCCACTGCCTTGCTCACTACGGAGGGGGTCCTTCACCATTACCCGCACCACCATTTTTTTATAGAGATTACGAGGGTGAATGCAAATCAAGCTGGGGGGTACCGCGCTTGAAACGAGTCTCCGAAGAGGGAACACTGAAGCAGCTCTTTGTCCGCAGACTCAATGCAACGCGACCAGAGAACGAAGATACCCATAGTGGCTCTTTTCCTGGATCCATAGAATGAGTGGTCAGGTACACCTTCCCTCGACCTCTGACCATCATGACATTGGGCCCAGTCGGGTTTTAGAGAGATGGTCTCGTAACCACATTTGTGTGCAGCGATGTTTCTTCTATTTCTACAACTCTTCCATCGCCATAACTCGATGCTAAAGGGCATCATGCAGACCGTTTTTTGTGGCGACCCAGGTAAGACTCCACGGCTCTTGGGGCACGTCAGATATTTCCGCCTTCCATCAAGGGGGTGGTTGTAGGCTTTATTCCGCAGGCTGTATGCTCATAGATAAAAGGGCTTTATAACGGAACGAGGACTCCGGGTCTTGGCATGTCCTTGGTTCTTCGCAAGTATGCCCCTTTAAAAGCGTTGCGCGGCCAGAAGCAAACTAGCAAAGACGGCATAAACAATCTACGCTCCTAGAAACCGTATCGTCGTCACCTGATTACCTAGAAATTGGCTCATTAACTAGCCAGCGAAGTGGACATCCAGTGAGAAAATAGATGCTGTAAAGGCGTTCAGAAGTTCTTTGTTGTCCCGATGTCGGAGGACCTCACCCGATTCACATTCTGGCGGCCTCGGAAAAATTGACACGATAAGCAATATGTCTATCATGATTTTACTTCTATACGTTTTGCAATGCAGTATGGTCAGAATTCTAGTCAGAGTACGACGGGATGTGGCGGCCGTCTCGGAAAAAAGTAGCAGAATCATGTACGTATTGCTTGAACGTAAATTCGGGGCGGTCCATAATGCTGATGGCGGCCATGGGATGCATGACAGAGACGTTCAAGAACCAAGAAGCACGAGAGTTTTCCAGAAGAGAAGCGGGGGGAAGCTACAGGACAATGGACATACAAGGCGGTTGTGAGCCTGTGCACAATCAAGCAGTGGCGAGTGCAAGGCGGTGGTAAAGCAAACAGGGAGGCACGTGTGCAGGTGGTCGGTTTAAACTGGAGCATCGCAGAATAACAGTCTGACCGGCGCCCATAGCGTTTGAGCTGTTAGCTGCAAGCACGAAAGCACCGCCCACAAAAATATCTGAACACACGCGTCGACATCACGCGATCATCAAACTTCTTCCAACATTACCTAAAGGCGACCGATATGTGCCGGTTTACTGCCTTCTTGGACCATGCGGTGAAAACATAAACCGTGACATACCAGGACAAAGACAATCAATACGTCTACCACCCTGATCGTCTGAAGCGACGAGCCGTGTCGCAGTAGTCCAGCATGAACATAAACAAGCATTGGCAGTGGGACACTAGGAAAGGCTCTGTCCAATTTTACGCTTTCCTTACGCTTTTCGGAGACAGCCGGCTCAACCCCAGGACGGATTTCGTTGGTTGGAGTCCCCGAGCAGTTGAACACGGGTTTGTGCACGCTCCTCTCGAGCAGGCCGTTCATCCGAATCGGTACACATAATTACGCCTTGCCGTCAACACCGATCAGACTTCAAAGCTGTGCCGCTACTGTCTTGCTGAATAATTACAGAGGATCGGGGTACACTTCGTATGACTGATTTGCGCCGCCATTAGTGGACGATTCACCTGGCGCGCGAGGCGAGGCGTGGATCAACTCTCAGCACAGTTCATCTCCGTCCCTCTCATTAACTCTGTTTCAGCTTCTTTCCGGTTTTCTGTGGGAACAGATCAAGTCTTTCGAGATCGCAATATGCTTATCGACTTTTCGAGGCCATAATGTCTCCAGGGGCTGATGGGGCAGTCTCTATGTCCGAAGGGACTTCGTGGGATAATTGGCTTCGAACCGAAACGTTCCAGAGATCGTGGTGGTAAAGACTTGGGTTTGAGCTTGAGCTTCGCACTGCGGAATTCTCTCAGGCTCCACGTGTTTTATACTCAAACAGCATGTCCCTCGCGGAATCCTGTTCTTTTTTTTTTTTTTGAACCATTGCGGGATCCTGTTCAGGCACATCACTTTCCGTGCACTCAATCATAGATGATAAGCTCGAGACGGTGATTTATCCCACCAAAGCCGGCGAAAAGCCCGCCACTCGCATTCAAGTCTCAGTTTAATTTCTCAGCATCTAGTGTCGCTCTATCTGTTATCAGAACCCGCGCGATATACGCGTGCTAGTAAATGTAAATGAGACGGAACGTAAAGTATGTAACGCGAGAAAGTTGTCGGCTTGCATGTGGGGCGACCACAAGGCTGATGGCGTCGAGCCGGTCCGGATCCGCGCCCACCCGCGCTCAAAGCGCTCAATCCCGAACGGTCGCGTATGCGGCGCGTCCATTTTCCGTTCAAGTTCGCAGCTCCCCGCCAACCGTGCTCGTCATGCGCTAGTCGCCCCGGTGGTTTCTGTATCAGAGGGCAGCGAAGTATCTCGACAAAGCCTGACCATAACCCGGCCCGCACGATCTTCTCAGGGATACAACCCACTGGTATTCCTCATGTGTGTTTTTTTGTCCGTCATGCCTCGCGTGCTACACTAACCTCCTTAGCTCGGGAATTACTTTGGGGCTCTCGAAAACTGGGTACGACTGCAAGATGCTGCCGCGCCAGAAGACAAGCTTTTCTTCTCCGTGGTCGGCTGGCATGCGCTTACGCTACCGCAAGATCCCAAGGCGCTCTTGGAGGCACGCACCACCATGATAGCACTCATCCTTGCCTCTGGAGTAGACCCACGAAGGTCCATCGTTTTCCATCAGGACGAGGTAAATAACTCGTTCAGGCGGTCTTTGGTTCTCGCTCACGGTGCCGACAGGTTCAAAACCACACAGAGCTGGCATGGATTCTGAGTTGCATGACGCCGCTTGGGAAGTTGAAGCGGATGACCACTTGGAAAGTACGTCGCATTACGAGGGAGAGAGCGACGACCTGAATCTCAATGTAGACGCGGCTGGCGGTTTCGAGGAACGCCAATGACGAGTCGGAGGTCGACGACTCTTTGCTGAATGCGGGACTCTTCACGTATCCGATTCTACAGGCAGCAGACATCCTCGCATATGGGCAAGTCAAGTACAGATACACTAGCTCATATTATGGGCTGACTTTGTGGCAGGGCGACACATGTACCCGTTGGAGAGGATCAGCAACAACATCTCGAGCTGACGCGGGATCTTTGCGAAATCTTCAATCGGGCATACCCCAACCCCGCACCACTGTTCAGGCTACCAGAGATCATTCTCAGTGCGTCAGACCTTCGATGGCCCAGTGTCATCCGTCTGACTGTTCGTATCTGCAGCGCCATCCAAACGCATTCTATCTCTCCGAGATCCCACGGCAAAAATGTCCAAGTCTGCCGTTGATCCAAACTCGCGGATTCTGCTCACCGATCCATACGACACAATCGCGAAACGAATCCGCGCGGCTGTGACGGATTCCTTTTCGGGCATCACATTTGATCCTGTAAAACGCCCTGGTACAAGCAATCTTCTCACGATACTGTCCGCTTGTACGGGCGAGACTCCTACGGCGCTTGTAGGACGCTACGAGGGGAGCAATCATGGCGCATTGAAGAAAGATGTGGTGGAAGCGGTAGAGGAGACACTGCGTAGGCCCCGCGGAGAGTTTACGCGTCTTTGTGAGGACCGAGCATTCTTATTGGGTGTCGCGCGGGACGGTGCCGAAAAAGCACGAGAGTATTCCGACAGGACGATGGTGGAGGTTCGGAGACGTGTTGGACTTGGATACCCATAGAGTAGGGTTAGGGCTCCGTACTCATCCATCGCGACTCGCGACTGCGAAATGACAATGTCTTCCACATCCGCACTTCCATTACTTCTTCCAACTCAACACACCAAAACTACCAGCTGTCCTGAATGGGAACCTCGACGGTACCTACAGCCGCCACAAGCACCGATCATTGATGACCAGCGTATTCAAGACCTCGAGCTTGCCGTTCAACGCCAGCTGCTCGATGGGAAGGCACTGAAAAAGACACGTCCTCGGCGGACAGTTGACTATGCAGGCGGGATGGGCCGTTGGGCGTTGGTGTGTTGTGTCCCTTTACTTTGGGCTCTGTCTCTGACTCGTGAGCAGTTTCGCAAGCTGCAGCCAAATCCACGATATGTACCGTATATCCGGCCAAGTCCACCATATGTCATTGACGTGCGTGTGATCATTATATCGCAGAGTTGCTGACCGTCGAGTGCGGGTGTAGCTTCTCCCTCCAAAAGCATACCCTGACAATGCCTCGACATCGCTGTGCACAAAGTTCGTCCACACGTCCACGAACAAAATCAGATGCCCAGTGAACGCCGTAACCGTTCGTCGTTTCCCTATGTACCCTCACGCTCGACTGATGTCGCTCACACTCCCAGTGGACACCGGAGGGTCGCCGCATACTGACGGGCTCCACGAGCGGGGAGTTCACAGCGTGGAACGGGCTCACCTTCAATTTCGAAACGATCCTGCAAGCACACGACACCGCCATCCGCGCGCTCACCTTCAACCACGCGGGCACCTACATCGCGTCTGCGGACCAATCTGGCATCGTCAAGTACTTCCAGCCCAACATGAACAACCTGACCGCGTGGCCTGCGCATCGCGAGGCCGTGCGCGGGCTCAGCTTCTCGCCGGACGACGCGCGTTTCGCCACTGCCAGCGACGACTCTACCGTGCGCGTCTGGTCCTTCGCCGAGAGCCGCGAAGAGCGCATCCTCACCGGACACGGGTGGGACGTCAAGTGCGTTGAGTGGCATCCGACCATGGGCCTGCTCGTATCCGGCAGCAAGGACAATCTCATCAAGTTCTGGGATCCTCGCACCGGAACCGCCCTCACAACCCTGTGGGTTTTGTTTTAACTGTCTCAAATGGGTCCCCCAGCTGACATTGCGTGCCGCCGGCAGCCACCAACACAAAAATACTATACAGGCGCTCTCATGGGCGCCGCACGGGAACCTGCTCGCGAGCGCCTCGCGCGACCAGACCGTACGCGTTTTCGACATCCGCTCGATGAAAGAGTGGGTCGTCCTGCGCGGACACAAAAAGGAAGTCTGCTGTACGTTCCAATTTCCCCTTACATACTTCACCTCCAACCAACCCAAAAAAAAAAAAACCAGCGCTTGCATGGCACCCCGTCCACCCACTCCTCGTCTCAGGCGGCTCCGAAGGCGCCATCCTCCACTGGGACCTCTCCTCCCCGACCGCCGGCACGCCGATGCCCACATTCCCTTCTGGGCCCACCATCGCACACACCCACAGCAACACCCACCACAACACCAACACCAACAACACCAACCCCACCCCAACAGGACCGGCGCTCTCAGCGCCCGCACCACAAGTACCGCCCCGCGCGACGCTCTCCCAAGCACACGACTCGAACGTCTGGGCAATGGCATTCCACCCTTTAGGGCACCTACTCGTCTCAGCCTCCAACGACCACACGACCCGTTTCTGGGCGCGCGAGCGGCCAGGCGACGCTGCGTCCTCCTTCGCTCCCGGCGGCGCCAAACCCGCCGCTGCGCAACCCGATGACGATGCCTATGACGGTCAGGACGACGACGACGACGCACTCGCCGTGCCGGGTTTCGGAAGCTCCGCTGCTGGCGCGTGGTGGGGCGCTGCTGCGGACGAAGTCGGTGGCACCACCACTAATAATACTAATACTACCGGCGGCGGCGGCGGGGATGGCGGATCCGGCGCTGACGACGTCGTCCCGGGATTCGGTGGTGGAAGTGGGGAGGTACCTGGATTGGGGAGCGCGGGCATGGATGGACAAGGACCACGTGGCGGACAGCAGCATGCTGATGATTGGGCTTATCGACGGGGCGGTGGTGATGGTGGAGGACGTGGTGGGGGAGGAGGTGGCGGGTATGAGGGTGGCGGACGTTCTTCGGGAGGATTTGGTGGTGGCGGGCGTGGGTCGCGGTGGGGTGGCCAGGGTGCGACACGTAGAGGCGGCGGCGGACGATACTAAGTCTTATCATTTGCAATCTCAATTTCACATCTACGTATTCGCTTCAAATCGTGTCTGTATTGCAGCTTCTAAAGGAGGTGTCATATAAAGAGGGGACGCTGCATGTGAACAGTTTGTTGTGTAAAGATGGGGATCCAACCCAAGAAAAAGGAACAAAAAAAAAAGATAATGCGATACATCGGAAGGAAGAGAAAAAAGGGGAGATATGCTGGTGAACCAAGCTAGAAATTGGGGGTGGGTGGTGTTGTGCGTGTATATAAGCGCGGGAGAAGCCATTACCTCGAGCCCTCGAGTGTCGTAACGTGTAACGTATCATTTGGGGTGTGGAAGGTGGGTGGGTAGGGAAGTCGGGGAAATGAGAAGAAAAGAATAGAGAGTCCGCAACGAGTTCAGCCACGTCATCCGAAACGGGCCAATTAACCATAAATACGGGAAGAAGAAAAAGAAAAGGAGGTCCGATAAACAGGTGAACAACGCACGGCGGTCGGTGGTCGTACAGTCGTGTCAAAGTCGTTGAGGATGCGATGCCGGGCGCTGATGCTCAGGGTTTCCTGATAGTACATCTGACGGGAAAAGGGGATAGAAAGGGGGCCTAGTAGCAATCCGTGGCCGCATCACGCGGCCTATTTTCTTTAAATGGGAGATATGCATGTGTTTCAAAATCGAAGGGGTGTTGGCGGTGTGTGGGGAAGACGACGCATCGTGGGTCCAGTGGGTGTAGCAGACCCACTACGTTGCAGTTCGTCATCGGATGCTGTCGCAGATACACGTCCATGCGCGCGAGGCGTGGCGAACGGCGAACTGGAGCGGAACAAACTACTCCTCAATGGTGGCGATTGGCCCGCGGATAGGAACTCTTCGACGGTCGATGCCGAGAAAGAACGGGGAATAGAGTCGGAATGTTCTGCCGTTCCATCAGGCGCGGATCCAGTATAGAAGCAGAAACTACGGAATAATAGCATCAGCATCGACGTTTCTCTTCAACCCCCGATCAGATAAACATACCGGTTCAGAAGGATGTGATAGTTGCCCAAATGATGTATCGGTGAGTCACACTTTTCATCTGCATCGGGCACTGCCAGGCGCGTGACCACCATGGGTTCTGCGGGACTCGAACTCGGGGTTGGGCTGGAAGAGCGGGAAGAAGAACTGCTGGTGATCGAAGGTGTACTCTCCTCGCTCCCACCCGCGACCCAGCTTGGCGGCGGCGGCTGAACGTGCGGTCTCGGCGACGAATGCGGCGGGAAGGAGTGGCAGCGCGCCGGCGACTGAGGCCGAGGCTGACTCAACGGAGGAGTGGACAACGAGGCGAAAGACACCTCTGGGCTGCCAAACGGGGATGTCGGTGGGGTACGTTTCACGCCGGGCGCATGCGAAATTTCGATAGCCCCACCGCGGGTGTGATTGCGCGATCCAGAGCTCGAATTGCGGCGGTGAAGGGATGGCCTACGTGAGATCGCATCATCCGAATCCGAATCCGGCTCGGGGAAGAAGAACGCGCAATCAGAGGTATCGCGTGGTGAACCGCAGGGAGCGCGTGCGACTGATGAGTTTGGCCATGGTACTGAGTTCGGGAGCGCAGAAGGATAGGTGTTTGTCCGTGTGTGCGTGGGGGCCGATGGCGGCGCAGGAGCGCGCCAGGGTGTACGCAACGACGTCGCAAAGTCGTATCGTGCAGCAAGAGATGCTTCCGACTTGAAGCTCGGAGTCGCCTCCCGCGATGGGGGAGTCGGTGTCCGAGACGGCGATCCCCATCGACGACGCGAGTGCTGAGCAAGAATGCCGCCGATTGTGTCGGCCGGGCGACCGAGTTTGACGACCTCCTCGAGCTTGTGTCGCAAGACCGCGATATCGTCAGCGTGGGAGGCCGACGGTGGCTCCTCTGTCGCCACCATTGTTGGCTTGGCCGGCTTCTCGCGCACAATCCGCACCTGGTAATTCCGACCACTGTTGTTGTCCCAGATCTCACGACCCCCAACCGAGTATCGAACGGCGAGAAAGAGGGTCTTCTCCTCAGCGCGAGAGAGGACGTCGGCAAGCTTAACTGAGAACATAAAGCGGTCAAAGGTTCCATCACGAAGAGACTCCTTGTGGCGAGCAGTGACTTCCGAGGTTGTCTGCCATTTGTCAAGGGTGAAGCGCACCGCAACCCATTTTTCGAACGCGAGGTTGTGCACGCGAACGACACCTTCGATCGTGGTCCCGACTAGGTCCATGCTCTCGACGACAACATCACGAGTATCGTCGGCCAAGAGGGGTGCTGTCGGTACGTCGACACGGTGCATGATGAGCGCGCGATCTGTGATATCGTCGTCGCCGCGGCCATAGATGAAAGGAGGAAACTCTGGGTCCGTCCCACTCGTGTCTGTTGGACTCCCGTCGCGGGACACAGCAATGGGCTTCTGCTCCGCAAGGAAGTGTTTCACTTGCTCAAGCTGAGTATGAAAGCGGACTCCTTTATTGGCTGGCGTTGCTGGCGCACTCTTCGAGGAGCTTAGGCTGACCGGATCGGTAACAATCGTCAACGAGCCCCGTGCAGGTGCGCGCTTTGCTTTGAGTGACGACTTGAGCGGCTCACCCGACTTCTTCCTAAGTAAAGGCGGGTTAGGTTCACTTCTTGCAGCAGCGGCAACGGCAAGGGAGTGGACATGAGATTCGGATAAATTACGTGAGAAAGGGACACTTGTAATCGGCCGCGCAGGGGGGGTGTCACTGCCCAAATCCGCCTTTGCAGGAATGGGAGTCGACTGCTCCGGGGGACGAATGGCAGGAAAGCGATACCCGCGGACACGCCGTGGAATAGTGGACTGGGTGGCGGGAGTAACAGAAACGTTAGGGCTAGAATCAGCCTTGGTGGTTTCTGGTGGGGTCGGCGGCTGAACATGAACTCCAGTAGAGGAAGGGTTCGAAAGTGCGGGCGTTGTGGGTGGGCTAGCGCGAGTGAAAAGCACGCCAGCAGGAGGCGGGTGAGCGACAAGGGGCGAGACGCGACGCAAAGGAGGTCGTCTCGGGATCAAAGGGAGGGGGGCGGCTGACTCGTTGTGCGAGTAAGAGGTGTCTCGGGATAAAGAGGATCCGTGGGTTGCCAACATAGTGGAGGACATGGTGAAGGATGGGATCAGAACGTGGGGGGAAGGGGGCTCGTTAAGTTATATGAATGCGTGATTGACCCTAAAGATGGTGGGAAAGGAAGATAATGAATTTGAAAGTGCGGCAAAGAAGCGTAATGTGGTGCGTACCTTCTCGTGCTGAGTGGGTTGGGGACAGAAATAGAAGGGTGCTTGCGTATGACTGGGTTGGGAGAGATTGGGACCAAAATGACCGACGCACGCGATCGAATCGTGGAGCGTTGGAACCTTGATGAGCGGTGAAAAGCCTGATAAGAACTTGGGCTGGTCTTACGCAAGCCAAGCGGCTGACCACGAGTGAGCTGGCGGTAGAAGAAGTATGCGTTTATGAGAGAGGGGGCCAACTGGGGGTAGAGCTGGGGGAAAACGTGGACGAGAGCCTTGATATGGACCTGATAAAGGTTGGGTGACAGAGTTGACAAACGCGGTTCTAGTAATGAGACTTACGAACCGAAAGGCCGAAGTGAAAATAAATCAAAAGCAAGTGTCCGAGCTACGCTGGGCCTATGATCCTATTCTTCCAAGATAAATACTAAACAAGGGGGGAAGAGTGTAATTATGTTGAAAACGGCCGAGATTGAGATGGACTCACAGTTGAACCGATACGACGACTGAAAATTGAGAGAAAGAAAAGCCCCGAAAGCCGTCGCAGGCGTGGGTGGGTCTTTAAACCAAGCACAGAGGTGCTCAGCGGTCGTCAACGTCGCGGTGAACGGCGAGCGTAAGGGGAAACCGAAGGGAAAAAAAGAAGAAAAATAAGGAAAAAAGGGACAGCGGTCGATGACTAAGCCAATTCTGACAATAGGTTGATGAGTGCCTGGGTGTAAAGTATTCTAGACCTTTCGAACGATTTCTTTCCTCTCACAGTTCACCGCAACGCGGCTGGGCTATCATTAAGGCTCACATCTACACCAGGGTCACGGATACCTCCGCTATCTTCGTCTTCAGCTCCACAGCCCCTCCTTCAACTGCGCTTCGACTACAGGATGGATCGTACCCGTTTGATTCGGACTTGCCCCATTCAGTCATCTTGTTTCTACTTTGCATCCCGGCATCCTCCTACACTCGTATCATCACTCGTAACTGTTTGCAGACTACCCTACTGAAACACCACCGTTCATCTCCGCCATGTCTCTCCTTGTCTGATTGTCCGGAATATCTCATCGGCGCAGCCATACACACGAATGCAGCCTGTCACCGGGCCATACCAAGGATCCTCGCCAAGCAGAGTCAGTGAATTGGGAGCTATCCGACCTCAACTCTTCTTTCCAACTCTGCGTATGGCACTTTAAAAAGTTTTATTGTAATCA
>QFDV01000028.1:1369-31877 GCA_003315845.1 Lactarius trivialis
AGTTGGCATGTTGGGTGCGCTTTATACACGCACTGTTCTAATTCACGACGCGGTGTGAGGGACAAGGCCACTACAGCGAAATCCAATGTAGGGGGCCCTTTTTTTTCCGGGAACAAGAACAGTCTGAAGTTGAATGAGTTTGAATGGGTGTTCCGGCGACTATGCCGAAGTACTTTCCCACGAGAAATGTATGGATTGCAATTTCAAACCTATTCAGTTACTACAAACCCCGCTTGTCAAATTTCGAAATCAGCTGGCCTACCTAAATAGGGCAGGGGCCCCCTACATTGGATTTCGCTGTAAGGAGCTCCGTGACGGTGATAGAGAGCGCCTGGACTCGGAACTATACTGTATCAAGCCAGTGCCATAGGCTTTACCTTTTTCACGACTCATCCGGTCGTCGCAAGCGCCAAATCATGTACAAACATGCATATATATATGTGTATATATTACTGTCCATTGACATATGAACTCAGCCTAACCTCTATTGAAGGGCCTGGTACCAAGCCTGGTACAGTGTTGGATCTCGCTGTACAGTAGTGTATCCAGGCTTGTAGTAAGTACTGTACGTACTGAATCCGATGATCACCGCCCTTTTTCTTGCCCTTTTTGCCAGTCTAGTGTCGCAAGATTCAGACTTCCCGTCAAGCTTCCCGTTTTTCACTCGGGGCTTCCGCACGTAACTTACTCGTGTGCATCCGCTCCTATTTGAATTCGTTTCGATGTACAATTCTTGCTTGAATTCTTGACAAGATTCTTGATGTGCAATTCTCCCAAGGTTCTGCCTCATTGACCGTTTACGCTCGACTTCTCTCCCATTTCATTTGAGTACTTTGAGTACCCGACACACTCGCCAGAGTCGCCACCGAGAAGACAGACGAGCGTGAATAAGCGGTGCGGGGGCCCCACCCCATCCGCGGCACTCTTGGCGGCACTTCAATTTACTTCCGTCACCGTGTCCGTGAGTGTCGGCTTACAGTACCACTGTACAGTGTACAGTATGGTGCAAAGGGGTACTACATTCAGCGCCCAAGTGATCGTAAACTGTACCCCGCCATCACTCCGCCATCATGGTGTTCCTGGACTCCGGAAGGAGCTACACGTTTCTGGAGTAGTCTCTCCTGGAAGGAAAGTCTCATATAGACTTTAAATCTTTTCATTGAGACCGACGTCCCACACAATCTTTACTATTGCTTCCGTCCACGCCCCGACGCTCACTACAGTACACCCATGGCTGGATCATCGCCCACTTCCGATGAGATCTCCAAACTGTAAGTTTAACGATGTTCAAGTTAGCTTGTGGTTCCCTGAATAAGGCTTCTTGCAGAGCTATCCCTCTTGTGCGCTCGGCATCAATCTATTGTCCATGTAGCTGATATTCCCAACAAATACATCTAGCTCTTCGGGACTCTAGGCAGCTGGATGCTGTATGGCGTTCTCTTGGTCCAGACTTGTATGATACCCGTCCCTCGAAAGCTCGGCTCATCCACTCACCCGTGTGCAGACATATATGCCTACAATTTCCCAAACGACAGACTGATGACCAAATTTGTGGGTGCGTCTTCGGTTGTACTCTGAAACTCCGTGAACGCTTACCTTGATCAGTCTATTTTCTCCTCGCGATGGAGACCACCCAAACAGCGCTGACTGGGGCAGATGTCTACTATTGGTTCATTGGTGGATTTGGCGACTTCGAGCGCTTCCGAGATTCGCATTACGGCCCCATAGACATGCCCTTCATGACCGGAGTCAGTTCAATTATGGTTCAGATGTATTTCTGCAATCGTATCTGGACGCTGACCAGAAATTTGTGGCTTTGCACGGCCATCGTCGTCGTATGTGTACCTGATCCTCTCCGCGTTTGTCAGGCGCTTGACGTTCCTTAACATAGCTGTCGATGGTTTCAGTAGCGGGAGGAATATGGGGGGGCTCAGCAGTAAGTACTATTCGGATAGACCAAGACGTCTTGAATTTCACGAACTTCAGTCGCTCCGGGTTGGAAAGTTTGCGGTCCCCAAGGTCGCTCGAACCTCTGTTTATGTACGCACACTCGTTCCGATGCAGGTGACCTTACCACCTCATGCTCTGTCGCACTAGTTATGCGCGACGAGTGCGCTGGCGGACACGATGATTACGATAGCAATGACGCTGCTGGTAGGGAACCACCCTTACATTTCTTGCCCTTTTGACCGTCTTCCTCCCTCTCCAGTTAAGACGCGCCTCGGAGGGTTCCTGTCGTTTCGTTCGCGTGGTGCGGCTTGCTATTGAAACAAATGCACTTTCTGGTATCTATCGCTCTCTTGGAAAACACCTGAACGGGCGTGAATCTGACTTCCTGCTGAGCTAGCATGGTTATCACAACCTTCGTTCTTTATATAGCCTTTCCCGTGAGTAGGGCAGAGAGCACAACGATACGTATTCTGACCCAACCGCGGTATTTATAGAACGAGTCCTATTGCATATTGCCGTGAGTTGCTTTTCCATCACTCGGCTTCAAGTGCTAACGGGAACGAAAGTGCTGCGATTACAGGGAAACTGTAAGTGCCACGTTAGACACCATTTGCACCACCTGTGAACCACAATTCTAACAAACATCCCAGGTACTCCAACACCCTCTTAGTGAGCCTCAATAACCGCATCTACTTCCGTGACCACTCTACTAGGTCATCTGGAGGTGGCGGTACCGGACACTTCACGGTCGCCTCTCGGGCTCGTACTACTGGGATATCATCGATCGATTTCTCCAGTGCCAGGGCTCGATTACAATCGCCCGTAGAACTTGAAGTTTTCCAGCTCGAATCCTCCCATACGAGGAACCTGGAAAATGACGAAGATGATTCCGCCAGTATTAACTCCGACCCGAGGTAGGTGCCTTTCTTAGTTTCACTTGTAATCCAATCCAACACTTCAGGACCTAGCCACGCCCCAGGAGATGCCATTCGCATGAAAACAGGCCCGAGTATCGCGCAGTCCTCTGCCAGTGCTCACGGAGGAGAGTAAGAGACGTATAGATATCGATGGGAAGTTGCCATTCTTGGTTGTCATGGGACCTTTGATGCAGCTTTCACCGCCTTGCGTGACTGTATATATCTCTGGCGGGGATGGTCCACAGGTAAATATTGCCATAGTCAACGGCTCGAAAACTCGATCCCTCGACCCCATGGTCGAATACCTCGATTTCTCGCTCCCTCATTGTCTAATCACTACAAAGTTAGAGACACACTAAGACACTACATTTATTACTATAATTAAAAATAGTAATCCCGTTGCTTGTCCTGTAGTCGCAAAACGAGTCTGTGGTCGGGGTTTAAATCGTTTGATTGAGTAAGCCGTGCCTTCCAGAAATTGCCCGGGTCGGTCCGTGCTTCCGTTGAGTGGGCTGCCTGCAAGGATTTCGGAAAGGCCTGGCAGGTCCAGGATCAAAACCGCAGCACAGTGCAATATAGGAGTCTGAGCCATCGTGCTGACCTGGCTCATGTATTCGGCTGTTTTTCTCGAATGAATTGAGAGCACGATGGACCTTGGACCGCTTGGAGTGCCTCGTCCCAGTGCGGAGACTGCGATGGACATGTCCTAGACCACTCGCAGTCCGAGAGGCGTGGTAAGAGGCTTGGTGAGAATACAGTTTATAAATTGGATCTTCGGCGCTCCATTTGAGTTTGGGGAACTTCTCGAACTATGGTCATTCATCGATTCATCTCACTACTCAGGGGCATTCATGTACACACCTCCCCACCCCCAATTAATCAGTTTGGTGCGTATTGCACCCACGATGAACCTCGTGACATTTAGTTGAGTTGGGGTGAGTACTACGGGATTGCCGACAACGCTGAATGCGCCAGGATACCCCTGTCCGCGTAGAGCATCGTGAAGGAGGGAGCGGCAGCCATCTCACCGGTCCATCCACAACTTGTATAGAAAATCATTGTTGAGAGTCTATAGGGGTGCCACTGGCATTTTTTGCGGATGATGTCGGAGTCCACACTGGCTCGAGTATACATATCCCTCTCATCCGAGTTCTCGCCAACCGCCACCCACCCCATTCAAGTTGATGATGTCCCGCAAAACTGCACAATACATCGATCGCCAAGTCGCAGTACTTTCAGGGCAAATCCACATCCTCCAACGTCGAGAAACTGAGCTTCGAGCTCTCCTCGACGGGCTTGCACTCGAGAAGCACGCCCTTGAGGCCGAGCGTGATCAGCTCGAGACGGGCTGCATCCCCTTTCACTGGCTCCCGCCCGAACTCCTCATCCACATTTTCGTACTTGCCACCTACAGCGCTCTTGATCCCGCCCAGTCACGACTAGACACTGTTCCCTTCAGCATTTCGCACGTGTGTCGGAGATGGCGCGAAATCGCCCTTACCACGCCTCTCCTGTGGCGACGTGTCGTCCTCACCCCTTTGGACATCTCCCTCCGGCATCTTGTGAGCCCAGCCACTCAAACTTTTCTCGGGAGATCGAAGGGTATTCCTGTAGAGGTGTATTACGCGGTACCATCGAGCAAGGTGCCTTTCACACCGCGAAGCCTACCAGCTCGTCACGACCCGGAGCAGCAGGGACCACCGAGATCATTTGTCCTCGATACGTCCTCGCCGCTTGCACTTCGTTCCCTTTACATACACGGAAATTACGATATCATTTCAAATGCCCTATCTTACCTCCACAAACACGCCCCTGGCTTTACGTCCCTTGAATCCCTTGAGTTCGCGCTCACATGTGCCACCCCTGGGCAGTTATACGACGGTTTGCGGTTGAGCGACCCCGAACGAGCGTACTGCAATCCTTGGCGCACGCACCGCTTCCCGACCCTGCAGACCCTCACGCTTCGTGACATTCCCCTCGCATGCGTGGCGCTGGGGCAGTTGCCTGCCCTACGTGAACTCACCCTTACACTCGACACGTCCCTCTCCGGACGCCTCGAGTTCCTACGTCTCCCATATTTCGCCCGACTGCTGGCTTGCGCCCCGCACGTTGAGCGGCTCGCGCTCCTACGCGCTGGGCCCGTGTTCTCCACCCCTCTCCAAGCGAACCTGCAAGCCCCCCGCTCTTGGGAGGACGATCCGGGTTGGCGTGCTGATAGCTCCTCAGCCCTCCCGCCAGTCTCGCTTGAGAATCTTCGCGAGCTTGAGTGGACTGACGTACATCCGAGGACGTTGCATCTATTCCTCACGCACTTCCCGACCCCGCATATGGAGGTAATGGATGTCGCGTTCGCCAACGCGAGCAAATGCAAAAAGCTTGCCGCTTGGCTCCACCCCGCCTTCTCGGACCCAACGGACAGTAGTATGTCAGGGCAAGGGCAACCGGTTCTCGAGCTATCAAACCTCAAAGCGCTTTATGCCGACTGCTCGTTGGTCGACGATCTGCGCGGCCCATTCCTGCGACTCTTCCTTCCAGCACTCGAGACTCTATCCCTGTCCAACAGAAACATGTCCGTACGTTGGTCTGGACCGCAGTCCGTCGAAGATGAGTCGAACAAGTTGCCACCGTTACCTCGACTAGAGAGCATATTTCGCGACCCACGCATGCCATGTCTGACGCACCTCTCACTCTCTGGGTTCGCTATCCCTTCCGACCAAGTGTCTTCGATGCTCGGGTACATGCCGTCTATTCAGCGCCTCGAGTGCAACTTCGTTCCCAGCATCACTGAAGTGCTTGACACACTCGCTACGGCACGTTTGGCAGGGCTGCGCATTTGTCCTCGCTTACGTCACATTCAACTCTGTTATTGCGACGGCGTCGAGCCTGTTATACTCTCCCGACTCATCAAGCTACGGAACGGCTTCGAGGAAGACGATGCATCGCATGATGGCGCTGCCGCCAAACGCCCAATGAAGCGATTGCCTAAGGGTCCGCACACGACCCCCGCAAGCCAATCAACCGAAGAAGAACGGGGGGTCGCGAGGGTTGAGCAGATGTCCTTGGAAGGATGTCTCCCAATTACCAAGGAAGAAGCAATGTCTTTGGAGCAGTGGAGAGTCAATGTGGATTGGGCTCCACCACGTAGCGCTGGTGAGTAGTAGGAGGTGGTCCCGAAACTTGCAAATATCATATTACAGTAGGTAGAAACGAAACGGATGAGTATCAGGCCCACGATATGTTACGATTACTGAAATTCACAGACTCACAGTAGCATCTACATCGCTAATTAAATGGTCGACGTCCCCCCAGTCAGCATATTCCGGTACGCCTTGTGCAAAATGTCTGACAGCGAGCATCATCTGCTTAGCGCAACGCTCCGCACTCACTTTCCCATAGCCCGTCGCGAGCCCCGTCATCAATACTCGCTCGATCTTCTTACTATTCCCAGCTCCTCCGTGATCCACACCCGGCTCCGATGGGTTCCATCGCGTGACTTCGGCCAGCAAGTTCCACATCGCATTATAGACGAGATCCTGGTGCCACCCAACATCGACGGGATAGCGCATCGTCGGTGCGACTGCGATACTGGACGCCCCAAACTTGTTTCCTTTGCTCCCCGTCACGTCTTGTGGTAGCGGAGTGATGAGGCACGACCCTGGGGGTAGGTAGCCGCGGGAGTGCACGTGCAAAGCCCGTTGCACCTGACGAGTGAGCGTGTTCATGCCGTCCGCACCCTGGAACGCGAGGGACAGCGCGAGGTCATACCTATCCCAGCAATATCGATGATGGCAGAAAAAAAGAGGGGGGAATGAAGGTCTTAGGGGGGCTCACCCGCCATCCATGATACCGTAAGAATTGGCCGGCGAAACGATGCAGTCACATTGTAGCTGATCTGTTGGGAGACTGGACAATGTGCCCTCGAGCACGGTGAAACGCGTTTGCAACTGGGGGGGAAGTGTGCTGATAGTTTGTGTCCACGCTTGACAAAGTGACACCGCGGGGACAGGAGCTATCGCAGCAGCATGAGGTGGGGGGGCAATGAGGATGAAGTGTGGCAGTTCTGACATGTTGTTAGCCTAGCCCCTTACGCTCGGTTTACCGACACCGTCGCCACCCTCGATCGCTAGAGTAAGTTAAGTTCATTTCCCGCTTAAATAACATAGATCACATCTCAAATACAAGTAATTAAGCGTCATGAATTGGCCGCGGAGAATCTGGATGTGAGCCCATGTCGACGACCCCTGCTAGCTTGGAAATATATCCTACGCCATGAATATGATACTGCTCGCCAACAAGCTCCTTGGTCGCGAGCATCAAACGGTCGAAACGTGTCACAATTCCAAATGATGTTGACACTCCAACGCAGTAACACCTGGAAAGCACGCGCGCTTTAGCCCGAACAAGATACAGGGCGCGTGTGCTTACATATATTGCTCGTTCTCCAGAACGTCGATTGACATCGTACGCGGCATCCCATAGTCGTCGTCTGCTTCATTTCGGATTACGTTCAATCCGTGATGATAGAGTATGAAACGATCGAGCAAAGGGCATGGTGTGACCTGAGGCAGTGGGGTACCCGTGCGAAGAGCAGTAGATATCATACCTGAACGTGATTGCATGTCAGTGGAACACTCATATTAAGACTCATTGTGAGTTACTTATGACGGAAAGGACGTCGCCTTGAAAGTCGGGGTCCAAAAATCGGGTCCGGCGCAGGAATGCTCTGGTCCAGGCCGGTTCGAGGTGTTGCACCACCGACATCAGATGCGAAAGAAGATACGCAATCTCGCTTGAGAGAAACAGTGAGCGAAAGATCTCTCCCCAGGCGGCGAGTGTATGACACATACAGCTGAATTTCCAAAATTTTCTGATACCTTTCCGCTGGCCATCGCCCACGTAAGGAAAACTGTGAGATTTTTGCAAGTCGGAAAGCGGGAAGATCCTTCGTAAGTTAGGCTCACCTCGTAGATGATATTTGTGCGTAAAACGATGGAACGCTTGAGTTTCAGACGAATCGCGACGAGGCTCTGTATAACATGCTGGGGGTTCTCCGCATGGGAAGAACTGGCGTACGATACGACCGAACAGTATACTGAGCCAATCTCTGAAGCGGTCGTCGCGAGGCTCTGCCGCTGATATCCACGAAGCGTGGTAGAAGGGGGGAGGAAGGAGAAAATGCTGCGGGAAAAATATGTATCAATCAGTACCTAGGACAGTGATTGAGGCTTACAACGCTGCGGACACCCCCGCACCCACGAGGACAAACCGCCGCTACAGTTGCAAGTGAGATCAGAGAGGCAGAGCACGAGACAGAAGCACATACCCAAGCAAGGTTGATTCCGTAAAACAAAAAACCGCCACTGGCACTGGTAGCATGTGTATTCTGCCATGAGTAACCAATCACCTAAACCGTGGCGAGGGGTGAGCAGACGATTGGATGAACCGCAAGAGTCGAATACGCACCAGGGCCGTAGTCGTGAAAAATATCATGTTCGGGACTGGAGGGCCTGGCAAGTAAAGCCTCACGTAGAAAAAAAATGGGAATGCGACGGCGCACACGGCAGCAAGACCGTATGGATTACCCATTCCCGCGCCGGTTGATATGTGCCAAACCGCGGCACCCGTTAAACCCCCTCCGAACGTACTGATGATTCGGGCTACAAGGCCAAACGTAGTATCGCCGCGAAACCGCGCAAGCGTGAGCTGGCCCATGAAACTACGCGCGTGTGAGGCAGGGACAACGCCGGAGATAAAATAGCTCACATTGCCCAACTAAATTTTTCTCCTGGGGCACAGTATGATCAGCGCCTTTGAGAGGAAATTCCCCACTGCACGAGAAACACACCATATGCAAGGGTAGCAGATGACTTGACGAATGCAGGAATACTGAGAAGAGCTGTGTCCCCGAAAGAATGCGTGAGCGCAGGCGCTCACTCCCAAATAGAGGCCCTAACCAGTGAGAATGCCGGCCTTGATGGCGAAGAGATGATTGCCGCGTGACAGACCACGAAACGCGTGGTAAAGAACATTCATGACCGCTTCAAATGAATTTCGGGGAGGCAGCGCATCTGGGTCACGTCGTTGAGCTACCCCAATGTCCATGCAGAGCCCTTCCTTTCCCTGTATTATATCTGACAACGTAAATCAGCAATGAAAATACGTAGTGTGCTGGACGAACTTGGATTTTCGTCATCTTCACGCTCAAGATTGATATTGTGATCCCATATGCTCCAACGGAAGAAGCTTGAAAGAGTCCCCGAGGGAAGCCAGAGCCGTGTCTTTAGCCGTTCCTTCTCCAGCCTCGTGAAGTACTCGAGCTGAGGAGAGCGCTTCAGTAAGAGCCAGAAAAAAAAGGATTGGGAGCGATTCTTACGATACTTATTAAGAGAATAGAAAACTCCATAAGATGATACTGGTAAGTGTAGGTATGGAACAGATAGCGATGAGGTGGAATGTCTCCTCCGGTCATACACCCTTCGTGCTTGTCACTGAAAGCCTCACGATACGGTTCTAATACCAAGTGCCTAGAGATGTCGTTAGCAGGATTTCGGTTGAACCAAGACTACGAACCGTATGGACGCTCGAAAAGCTTCAAGCGTCCTTGTGAGTTCGTCGCACGCCAAGGATAGCGCGTCAACACGTTCTTGCTGCATACGTACACATTTATCACCACCCCACCAGAACATCCAGCGCCAGTTACGTGAAGTGTTGAGCCATGAGTCGAGCTCTCCGAGACCCTTGCTGCAAGCGCGGAGAAGTGGCTCGCAGCTTTGGCGGAGAAGGGAGGTTGAACGTTCAGTATAGTACACGGACAGTGGGTGAGCAAAATGATGCGACTCAAGATCGAGGTATTTCTGTGACTCAAACACGCCAACGACATGTTCGCGCAGATGGTCATGGTGATGAAAGCCCGAGAGTAGGGATACATATGAGTGCCGGTGGTGCTTATGCGAACGGAAGAGGGACCCGTGCAAGTAGGACTTGGCAGAGTGTATGGTAGAGTCGACGTCGAAACGGGGGTGTCGGCGTAAAGCCTGTCGCCCTCGGTGCTGTTCAACATCAACTTGGGAACAGCCAGCCGTGGAATGGTGTACAGCGGGGGAGGCGCTTGTGGAGTCTTCTGTGCGAGCCGGTGAAGACGGTCGAGACACGTTGGGCGTTCCTGGTGTTGGGCTACCAGGGTGAGATGGAACAGGTGTAACGGGGAACCGTTCGCGCGTAGGGTCAATGAGCGCGAAGTATACGTTCATCCCATGCGCGCGCATAACCAGGCGTTGCACCTTCTCTCGCATCCCATCAAGGTCCGTCACGGAGAAGCGCCCCCATGATATGTCGCGTGCCAAGAGACGAGCCGATGCCGCGAGTGGCGCGAGTCCATTTTCAGCTTTCGAGGCGGACGCTCTGACGGCCTTGGGCGAAAAGTCTGGAGAAGAAGTAGAGATCCCAAGAAGAGCCAGGTGCTGACGGAAGCTTGAGCCCAGTGGACCTATGACCCCTCGGAGTCCAGTTGTGTATCGCGCGGCAATGGAAGTAGGGAATATGAGCACGGATGATGCTATTGCCAAGGCCGAGTGAAATGCCAATGGGATCACGACTGCTTGTCCAGACTGTCAGAGCGCGATAAGACACGGACTACGCTGTTGAGTATACAAGCAACTCACCTTGTAGTTCGCGTATGGATATAACGCTGAACTTGTCAATGAAATATCTGTTGTGGGAACTAAGCATGTCTGTGCCGAGCCAAAAAAAGTGCAAAACTTGCCTAGACAAATGCAAGCAAAGTTGGTTGCAGGTGAAAACGGACCGGGGCCTTGCTTTGCCCTGAGGTATAGAAAGAAGGAAGAACCGAAAAAAAGAAAAATGGCATTGATGATAGAAGGCTGCAACAAGGATTTAAAAGGCAACCTAGGCGGCCATAAGGAACTCACCCCTGCTTCTATGTACTTCCCAGATAAGATTTCGTCAAGGGTGGCGGTATAAACAGTATGTGAACGTGCCAGACTAGCAAGTTTAATTCCCAAGCTTGCCCACCTGTGAGAAAGCAAGGCTTGATTACGAAGTCGGCAGCACCCGATATGTTTATGCACTTACCCCCATGCCATGAGAACGCATAAAAGTATAATGATCTCTCGTTCTGTGTTGGTCACAAAAGGATCACCAGGGGGCGAGAGCATGCCAGCTAAGGCAGAGAAATTAACTAAGTATCCTCGGCAAATGCAAAGTCCACGAACCGACCAATATTAAAAACGAGGACTTACAAAACGAGTAAATAAACGCGCATGTGAAAGATAAAAATAACACACCTGGCCCATCGCTCTCCTGGACGGGCCTATGATGAGCAGGAGCAGTGAGGCCCATTCGGAGACCGCACAGCGTATGGCGGGTTGCCATTTTGACCATCTCCAGTTATCTACGATCCAGTGCAAGGAATTGGGTAGTTCAAATCGGGAAGGTCTAGCGTGTTGGGACAAAATCGGTCCATTCGCCGTCTCCTTGCCCTTGTCGCAGTTGGAACTGGATTCCTGTTTCGGGGCAACCGGAAATGGACGCAAAGAGGGTGAGGTGTGCTCTTTGTCTTGCGGATCAGGCCTCGATCCATCTTCATCACCGATACGTGGGTCATAATCCTTAGGTTGAGGAGGAGATTGCAAAGACATCCGGGAAGAAGCCAGAGGGAATAGTTAGAGCAGAGGGTATCTAGAGAACGCAACGGCTAAAGTACTTCCTGTCCCTGCGACCCGCCCGTGAGAAGTGAAGGGAGACCCTCTCAGTCACGCTAATCTGGCGATGTCAAGTTATCAACCGCTCCAGAACCGCTCAGTGAGCGGCACAATGGCCGCATAGAAAGATAATCTCCCATCTAACCGGGTTAGGGTTTAACAATTCCCTTTCCACGATGGCCGACTCACCACCTCCCCCTGAAGCTACACCCCCTCCGCCGCCCCCAATCACCACTGGATCGCCAACTGACTTTTTGAAAAACGTCGTTGGAAAGCGTGTCGTAGTTCGTCTGACCTCTGGGGTTGACTACCGTGGTAGGTAATCCTCCCCTTTGCCTTGCCTTCTACTTCACATTTGTCTCGGTGCCGTAGGCGTATTGTCATGCCTCGACGGATACATGAACATTGCTCTCGAGCAGACGGAGGAACACGTCAACGGAACTGTGACAAACCGTTATGGGGATGCGTTTATCCGTGGTAACAATGGTCAGCGGATGCCTCATACTGTTTCTGCATTCTAACGTTCTCGCACACAGTACTCTACATATCAGCAGCCGAACCCTTATGAATCATCGTCTCGCCTTGCTCATTACTGCAGATTTACATGCGAGGCGAGGCGAGGCCGGCCGGTCTTCCTAAGCACCGTTGCATCTGCCCTCTCTCCACCAGATCTCTGGTCAGGTCCTCCTGAACAGGCGTACTATCTACACAATGCCTTGATCCGAGAAATGTCTTTGGGTCTTTCGTTGGTAAAAACTAGAAAATGATGACCTAATGTTCTCTACGATTCTGGTTTCTGAATGCCCAACCGGTGCTTCCTGCTTCCTTCAAACGTTGACGGTGTAATCGAACTCCACCTAGCCAATCAACTTCTCAGCAATTTTAGAGTTCAAGGCAAGGTGCTCTAATTTTTCTCAGTCTGCCTCGCGGGGTACTTTACAGTAGTACATCACGTCCGACGCCGCAGGTACAACACCACTACAGTACCAAACGGCTGCGCTCGAGCCAAACCCACCAGGTCAGGAAAATAAAGAGCTCATGTTCCGGTTTTAAGTTTCAACCACCATCTGATCATGCCGTGGGTCGGACTTCTACAGATCACCAAATTATGAGGTGGCTGACCCAGTTCGTGGGTATCTGCGCCATGCGGGGGAATTTTTTTTTTCGGTTTTTACCGCTTCCACCTCACGACCATCCATCTTGGCGTGCGGGTGCAGTTGACCCCCTTTCCCGGACTTTCCCGTTCATTTCAAAAGCCCTCAACCACGGCGGTCAGCTATGTCCGCGTGTTCCTCCTCGACCTAGTCACAACCTCATCCGTCGTTCTCGCTTGTTTCTTTTATCATCCTGGTTTTGCTTCGTTTGGGCCGTTCCCTCATTGTGTTATTCACCAGCAGGTGCCGGATCTCCGACCCCTTCGAGGGGTAAAACCTGGCCATTCTCGTTCAAGGGTTCGAACCTTTGTGCGCACCGACTGAACGAGAGCGAACCTTCCCCTGTCGCTGACAGTCAGGATAAATCACGACCGGCACTTGCGACTCTTCATACCATCACTTTGATATGGCGGTTCGGACCGAGCGGCGCTATCAACATGACGTAGTAATGCACGAACTGTGTGCATGCCTCACCCAAATCAGAGAAGCTGCCTCGCTTGTATAAGAGTAGTCCTCATGCGATATCGAAACGCGGGACCTACGTTGGCGTCAGGTCTCTACCCCGTTTACAGTCACTTGACAGCGCGATTTGCGGACTCATACTAGCTGCGGTGTTCGATTAGCTTCACTCTTGCACTTTCCTCGGCAAATACATATTCGTACTAATCCCCTCTACGAACTTCTTAAAAAATACGAATTTACATGGTAATTCCGTAGATGTCTACTAAAGCCTTGACTTGATCATATGTTTGGTCGAGGCTGGATCGAGAACGCTTTGAGGGTAAGGCAATATGGGTCCTCGAACATGTTCATAGGCGCCATCAACGACAAGAATCTGGCCTGAGATAAAGCTAGCAGCATTGCTAAAGAGGAATACCGCTGCATTGGCAACATCTCTCGGCTCTCCCTTGCGGCCTGTGGGAATAGGCCAAGTATCCTCGCGGCCCTTAGGTGAGAGGCGATCCATACCCTCGGTCCCCCCAATAGGACCCGGTGCGATGACATTTGAACGGACGCCATGTGGACCTTCTTCGACAGCAAGGACAGCAGACGTAGCGTCAACGGCAGCTTTTGCAGCTGAAACATGTACTTGATATGGGGTGCCTACAAAAAAAAAAATTCGTTTCGAACCGTAAAGAAGAGAAAATGGTCCTAAAGTCACACGTACCACGGTAGTGTAAGGTTGCGCTCACATGAATGTATGAGCCCTTCGTCGCTCGCACGTGGGGCAGGGTTGCCTTGATTGTGTAGTAGGTCCCAAGCTTACCGGGCAGGAGAGGTCAGTGAACAGAATGACAGGTTAGTACCAAGATGTGGACGTACCGTGTCAATTTCAATCACAGTCTTGAATCCATTTTCGGAGAGGCCCGAGATGGGTGCAAGGAAATTCCCTGCGGCGCCTATAACGCAATGTCAGGTAAGATTCAAGTGATAAGAAACAAATGACCGTTGATGACGAAATCAATCCTGCCATATCTCTCGATCGTCCGCTGAACAGCAGCTTGAACTTGCTTGGGATCCCTGACGTCAGCTTTGACGGCAATACAAGTGCCCCCAGTAGCTGCAGAAAGCTCCTGTGCCGCCTTTGTAAGGCGTTCCTCGCTGGTGCGTGTATCAGGGAGATGTCTCACGTCTTTGATCGAAAACTCACTTTCGACCGACAATGGTCGCATTCGCTCCATGTCGCATCTACACGACGCCGTACGTGAGGCAGAAGGACATCAATTTGACAATTTGTGGCGAGACGAACCACGGCTTCCGTCATCACCCGACATATTCCAGAGCCACCACCGGTACAGAAGAGGACTTTGTTCTTGAATATGTCGTTCTTGAAGACGGTCGTAGACTCGACTGCGGGGTGTGCTTGAGAGTCCAGCTGGGACTCGGACATTTTCGGCGCCAGGAGAGGTGGATGGAACCAACTATTTACGTCTTTTCCTCTTTTTGATCTTCTCTACTTCTCTGTCTCTCGCCGCGTCTCGGGGTCGGCGCTGGTTGTCGCTACCGGAAACCGGGAACCGGGAAGAGTTCCGGTCCGGAGCGGACGCACACGAGCTCGCTCATAGCTCGGCATTTGTTGTCGCCGAGTCTGAGCAAGGAAGACAAGTTGCTTGATACAGTACTGTAGTACAGGACAATGAACAAGTTGAAGCTCCTTAGCTTCTAGATTACAGCAACACGATCTCAGACGCTGTTCATGTTCCACTCTTTCAAGGTAAATAACGCCGATACCGGCCTTTGAACCTTGCTTTCAAGTTTAACATGTATGCCAGGGGGGACGCTCAGCGCTGAGAGGTGCTTCTGTGGCTGGAGTACAAAGACATGGGCGTTCAAATGACTTCATACGTACCGCCGCTTGTCTTTCTGGTCTTACGTTTCCTCCCCAATAAGTACATACTTCCAACACCATTTCTAGCGCGGCCCCGACTCCGCCACCCTGGCACGGTACCTCACACTGAGCGCTTTCTTCTTCAAGTTGTCACCAGTCTTACCCCGCGGTCCGCGCGTAGGGACCCAATCACCCCCCAAACCGCGCTTTATCCAACGCCCATCTGCACTCGAGGAATTGCCGTGAGCATGCGCCAGTGCTCCGTGTCTGTGCTATTAGGCTCGCACCGTCACGGTATGTGAGGGGGTATCGAATGTCCCCAGCCTATCGCCACCCACCAGTTCTCACGCTCGGACGTTACACATCGCGCCGCCGTCATTCCCTTAATAGAACTCGAACACGCCACTCTAATCAAACGTGTCGTGATGCGGTTTGCGCAGTTAGGCCGGGATGTCCCGTGTCGAACAAAAAAACCGCGAAGTTCGCAGACGCGCAAGCAACTGCCCTGAATTTCGTGCTTCAGCCGTGTTTGATCCTAGGGGTTTGCATTGCGTGGCAGGTGGCGCGAATACTGTAATGCCGCCGCAGTCGTAAACTCGGTTAAGGTCGGGCTTTTTGAGGTATTCTGAAAAAATTACTAGCGCTTCCTGAGTTTGGTTTCGATGAGAATAAGATTTACTTGGAACGTAGAGTGAGACAGACTCTGGAAAGAATGATGACAATGACGTGCTAGGGACCAAGGATACTTATAGTTTACACATGACAACAGACAAAGTTTGGTGCAGGGATACACGGTAGCAGCAAAGTGGAGATGACGACACTGCGATAGGAACGAAGCCTGTGAAACAGAGCGGAAAAGAAACGGGAGAGGATTAATCAAACAAGGGGTGATCTGGGCTCGGACTGTTGCAAGAATGGTGGCAAGAAGGCAGTTGTGACAGTTGTACCAAGAATTCGACGAGAAAAAGTAATTCGAAAAGACATGCGATGTGATATCGCTATTGCCCGCCTATTTTTGTGCGCCAATGGTCCATGTTCGAGTTAGTATAGGTGGCGTTACTAGACGATGGGTTGCCTAAAGGGGGCATCCCCGAACCGAGTGTTGACGAGTGTAATGGCGGTCTCGACGACCGTGATTGTGGATGCGGGAGTTGTAACACTTCATGAGCACTTGAAACATGTGGTGTGCTGGAGTGTGGCACTGAATGCGAGTTGTAGTGTTGTTGCTCGTACCCACCGCCCGTTCTACCTCCGTACGAGCCCCCCTGGAGTTGAGACCCCGAAGCATAGTAATTCTCTGATCCAGGGGAGGAAGACGACGTGGAGCTTTGGTACGCCCCTGGAGAGTGTGAAGAGGGAAAGAATGGCGACGAGAGTGTCTGAAGAGGGTAATTGTTAGAAGAACGGGAAGATACATGAGATGAGGCGCTAGAGACGGCCGGAGAGGCTTGGGGGGTCGAGGTCGACCAGGGGCGGGGCGAAGGATGAGAATATACCTCGCTTTTGGCTTGAGCAGTGGAGTTGGGCCGCTCGCGAAGTTGGTCCCCAACATTAAGGGGGGGTATTACTGGAGGCGTCGGGGCCCAGGTTGGCTGAATAGTCCGGCTGTGATCACCACGGACACCAGACGATGCGCCTCCCCAAAAGGAAGAACCCCCAATGTGATCTTGCCCATACCCACTCGAAGATGTTGTAGTATTGGGGGGGTGAGATGCATGAGACGGGTACGCGTGGGAATGTATCGACGTGTCAGAATAGTGGTGAGAGGGAAGTGAGGTTAGAGAAGGTGTCTCGGATGGTGGATGGTCGTGAATAGATGAAAGGTGCCGAAGGCGTGTGCCGGAAGAGGGGACCTGACTCGCTGGAAAATCATTGCCAGGGTACCCAAAGGACGACAGGGCAGGGTGCGGAGATGTGACGCTCGAGTTATCGTCATATCCCGATGCTACGCCGGAGTGCGAACTACCGCGCGACGGAGCAAGGTCCCGCGCAAGGTCCTGCCCGTCAACCGACTGGTAGTCGAAGTCATGTCCGGCGGAAAAATCATCTCCGACGTCGCCTGATGCAGAGGGGTCGAGCAGCGGGTTAGCGGTGACATCCGGTCTGCGCTTCTTACGGGAGTTGTTAGGCCGTCTCCTATAAACGTAGTCGGGATATTTGGAGTTAAACGTTTCTTTCAAACGTTTGGCTTGATCGAGATAAAATTGCTTGTCGGTCTTGAAAAAATACAAGATAAGTTAGGGAAGGCACACCGCGGACGGATCTGCTCACCATGTCCATGGAGTTCCACTCCTTGCTCAATATCTTACTGATATCGCCAGTACGCATGGTCTGATTGGCTGCAGAGACCTGAGGACGCCTACGACGCGCAAAGATCATGAACGCGTTCATTGGTCGCCTCGGCGTGCCATCAGAGTTGAGTGCTTGGGAAGTCAGTTGGGTGTCCTCTACCAAAGAGGTGTGAATGATGTGCAGCGGTCTGACAGGCAAGAACTCACCTGGGAGCATGTCATCCATCTTCGCGGACGTGCGACTGTACGATGTGCCATCGTCGGAGTCGGCGCGGGGGCTGGTTCTGTCTGAGCGTGTATGCCGGTGTGCAGCAGAATCTGAACTAGCTTGCGAGTGTTGAACTAGTGAGTTAAGACGGCTCATGATGCTAGTGGCAGGCAAGAGCGTAGACGGAAGATGAGGGGAACGCGTCTTGAAGTACGTGAGAGGCAATGTTACACGGGTAAGTCAGGCGAGCGAACTGCGGCGTGATCGGGGCGTGGCAGTTGCGGATGTCCGAGTTTCCTGAATAGCGGTGGCTTATGAGCGGTGGCTTATGAGAGCAAGCGGGTCCTAGAGTGGTCGTTGGAGTGTGTGAAGTGCACTGTATAAACTTTATCAACCGCGGACGAAGGGGGAAACGACGGGACCATATCACCTTCACGCATGCGCTGGGTTTTTGACGTTACAACTGTGCGGACGGGATCAGAGCGAAGCAGGATGGCTCGCCAGGAAGGGGAATCTGCTGATCTCTTGTTTGTTGCCCCATAGTCATTGACACCGGCTAACGAGGTGCTATAACAGACACCCTTGAAACGGCTGTGCTCCTCACGCTTGGGCCCGTAAGCGCGGCTCGACCAATCGTCGGTTTCCCCGCCGTCCTCAAAATCCATTTCCCATAATTATCGAAGATTCCACAAAGGCAAACGCCAGCTGATACCCAGAGCCCAGGCGCGCCTCAGGTTGCCTTTTAGAATTTTTCCTCGGCCTTTTCCCTACCGTTCTGGGCTAGCCTCAATTCGAAGTTGTTCTCTCAGCGCCGTTCGGCGCCCAAATGCGGACCCAGTTCCTTGTTTCTCCTCAAACACCAGCGCATCAGTCAAGGGAAGATTTCTTAAACTCTCGCAAATTGCTCACCTCCCCCGGATGATTTATTCTACTGGAAAATCGGTGCTGAGTCTTCGAAAAGTCGCAAGCCGCGGTATGATCTGAATCCAGAAACTGGGGACCCCCAAACCTTTTTGCCTGGTATCGAAGTGGGGCTCGCGGGATCTGAAGACCGTTTGCGCGAAGTTGGCAGTGCTTGGTCACTCGACTCCCCACCACCGTATCGGAAAATCATGTGACCTCCCCACCATGGTTAAGGCGAGGATGAAGCCTTGACGCAAGCCGCAATGTGGACAACGTTAATACTTTCTCCCTCTGCGATATGTGCTATAAGAGGATTCCGGGAAATTCCTGAGTGAGTCCATATAGTCACGCCCTCTCCCTGATTGTTGTTGCGCTCAAGGTTGCGGTTGCTGATGGATGTCATTGCTACAAGGTTCAAGGTGCTGCTGATCTTCTGCTTACAGTAAGGGTTTCACTGGTCGCCATATCGCCGCTCCGGCATCGGCCCGATTCTGGCACTGGCCCTGATCGATATTTCTTCACAAGGTTGGCTCGGCAGGCTTCTTGATAATGAGCCTCTACAGGTCAGAATCAGTCTTACTCCCGATTTTGACTTGTGCTCGCCGGTCCTCACGGGAAGCAAAATTGGATGGCGTTCCAACCGATAAGAAGTGAGGCAACTTGGATACACTCAGGCTGGTGCCTAGGTACCTGGAACGGATCTGTCAATTCCAGTGAACGCTCCAAGGAATACTACCTGTCTCGAGGGGGGTTGTTCAACGCCGACAGAGCGCCCCGCCCGCCCGTCCTGCTACGTGTCATGTGGTTGGGTGAGTTCGTGTCTTTCTCGGCGCCTGCCAGATTGCAAATGAAGGCAGTCAGAGATGCTATTATTACCTAAAGCATCCATACGGTATATCCATGTGTCCATCATCCACTCAATCCCGGTGTGCCACCTCGGGATCAAAAAAAAGCAACGAGCCCAAATAGGAAGGTCTCTTCAAAAAAGTGGCCCTGCAGGACAATCTTCTTTACTGTGAACGTTCCGTCGCAGGTTCGAACCAAATAGAGTCAGGGGAGAGGTCTTAGGTAATTTCTACCCTGACTGTTCTGCGCGTCGCAACGCCGAGAGGAGATAATAGGGCTATGCCCAACAGGGAATACTGGCACCACTCTGTTCGTCTATGAGTGTGGTAGTCCACCAACTGGGTGTACTACCCTTCGCGTGTATCGCGCAGCACGGACAATGAGGTGCACGCTATCTTGTACATCTGCGTGTTCTACGAGGGCGGTCAACAGCATATGGCAATTCGTCGTCGGCGCTTACGGGGTGTGTAATCCGTAACTTGCTGGAGACCATCACCTGCCAATCAAAATCACGGGCGAGTTCAAACACGTCTATGCATCCGTGGTGGTGCTGTGGCGGATATTGCAGGTCCGAAACACGTCCCACAAGTGACGTTGCTGCGGGGAGGACATGATTGGCGAGATGCGCGCCACCTTTGCAGAGAGTTGAGATCCGTACACATCATTCCTGTTGGAATCTTCACGAAGATGATTAGCCCCAGCCGACAATATCCGCTTATTGTTACCGACTCCTCATGTCAGAGAGCAAATGTCGCATGCAATAACTCGGATGTGCGGGATGCGGGGGGAAGAGCACCGTACTGCATTTGTGTGACATGTGCGCACTGGGACTCGACACGTATTCTGAATCGGATGGAGTTCGGACGTGTCGTGGAAGGATCGCCCCAACGCCTAGGACTCCAGACCGTGGAGCACTAAAGGGGGTACAGAACGAGTTGCGGTGTTAGAGTACCTGCCTGCCCTACGAACTTGGGAAGAGGTTCAGAGGTCGCCGCGCAAATGATATGATCGAGATATGGGGTTGCTTCGGACCGCTAGACGAATACAGTAAAGCGCTGATGCCCGGAAACAAAGTTTACTTACGAGTGAGGGCATTTGGTTATACTTTGACAAACAGGATCGATGTGACTGCCTTCACTGGTACCTTACTGTACTGCCTGAGATAACAAGTGTGCGCTATACATTGAGACACGAAAGGAGACGAGCAAACAATGGAGAGGAAAAGCGGGAAGACTAAGGATCTACACGTCTTGGTGTGAATGCACAAACGTACAAAGAAGGAAGGCAAACATTTTGCCCGCCAAAGGCAGGAAGCACGGAGGTAGTTGCGCTGATAACGCCCGCCCGTCGTGAGACAAATTATTCGTGGCGTATGTTGCCGAGAAGACGGCGTGATCGCTCTTGCATGGCCGGGCTCTTCCCTCTTGCTCGGAGCAAAAAGACGCCCTGAGAAACGTAAGCACCAAACCGATTCTTTTGTCCTGCTCCGCCAAAGGCGAACGATGTTCCGTACACGTAATGAGGTGAACAGACAATCCTGGGGCCTGTACTATAAAGAGATGGAAGATAAGAAAACGTTGCGAGGGAGCCTATCATGGTTGTCAGATGTTGCAAGCGCTGGTGCAGAGATATGGGGAATGAACGGAACTCGGTCATCTGGGAACCAAGGTCTACTCCCACAATCAAAATGAAAAACAAGTGTGTGAATATTGCTTCCTGGTGGAGATATTGATCCTAGAACGGCGAAATCGACTACAGTGTACCGAAGACTGCGCTGAAACTTGTGGGCGCTCGGTTATTGACGCTGTAGCTCTCTGATAGGTGAGCAAGGGATGCCAGTGTGGAGCGGCGCTAATCCCAGTACGGTATTCGTTGGGAAAGTAGAGGAACTTGGGAAGAAAGAAGAAATATCACACTATTATACGGCGTGAGTCACATTTCCTCCCTTTCTTCCAACCCTACACTGGATTATTGTTGTTGACATTTGACTGAGAGGATGTTTGTGCTCAGTCGCCCTTCACCAGCTCCACCAGTAAGCACAAGTCAAATCGTGAAGCCTCGCGTGAGGAGGAAGAGGGGCTGTGAGCACAGGAGAATTAATTACTGACTATGGTCGACTTTGATCGAAAGACTCGGAGTACTGTACAGTAATTGAGACAACGTCCACTGGCAGTACTGGCGACTTGGCGACTCGAGCCTGAGGCGTGACAACGCGTCGTATAACGGTGTCACGTATCGCGAGTCATGTGACCCAGGCGCGACAAGCCTGAGTCAGCGGCGGGTCCAGCAAGCCTGGGTCTGAGTCTACGACTTGTATTGTCTCACCACCGTTGATGTCCTCGTTCAAACATGCCGATATTTGACGAAATCAAGTTCTTCTGCACTTCAACGCTTTCGGAGAATCGAAGGCTCGATCTGACTTCCTCTCTGGAGCGTAATGGCGCGAAAGCCGTACCTCTGGAAGAAGCAACGCACATCATCACGCTCTCACTTGATTACGAGGGACAAGATCACGCCAAGGGAGGGTCTGTCACAGTTACTGTGCGCTTTCTTTTGCACCGGTGCCACGTTTACGCGTTTACGCCTCTATCCAGGATTATTGGGCTGAGCGATCCTTGATCCTCGGAAGGCTTCAGCTGTGAGTACACAGAACGTGCTTTCCGAGTATTTCATCTCATCATTATACTAGCGTGCAACACTTCTCTCCTGATCCTTCAATGCTCTTCTCAGGAGTTGTTGCATGTGCAACTGATGTACGTATCACCCCGGATTCTAATACCTTGCTCACTTCCCATCTCAGCTCGTTCCTTCTGATGTCGAAGTTCTCTCTGCCGGAATAACGGCGCTAGGAGGGCAGTGGCGCGCCGGGTTAACGCGCGACGTCACCCACCTCTTTGCCATTGGTCCCGGATCTGAGAAGTACCAGACAGCGTTGCGCTATCAGAAGGACACTCAGGCCAAAGTACTACTTCCACATTGGTTTGACGACTCAGTACGCCTTGGCATTTGTAGTCTTTCCACCACAGCGTATGAGTGGCCCGAACCACCACTTCTCACATTTAGGCGGCCAAGCCCTGAGACGGGTGCGGTTGGCGACAGCTTATTGCGACCACAGAACAAGCTGTCCCAAGAGAAAAAGGCACTATACAAAGCTGCGCTCATTACAGCAGAACAAGAATTGAAGCTAGGCCGAGCAGAGCCACGGAATATTTGGGGCGGTAAACGCGTATTACTCAGTCCTGATCTCGAGCTATCGGATGGCCGTAGCCAGGCCATCGAAGCGGGTATCAATCGCTCTGGAGGAGTGGTTGTGGAATATGATGCCAAACGCGTAGATGTCGAGTACGACTTTGACGTTCTCATTGCGCGATACCGCTGGGGGGATCTTTATGTACAGGTGAACTTCCTCCACTCGCTTGGCGTATCCTGAGATTGGATCTTTCTCACCGACCCTTCAGGGCGTAAACGGACGCAAGCTCATCGGCTCACTTACATGGCTATTTCATGTAGAGTCTACCGGAACAATTGGTACACCTACAGCCCAGTTATTGCATTATCCTATCCCGAAGAGACCCATTGAAGGGTTTTCTGCTCACGTGCGTGCTGTCGGCTTGTCAAGTCGAACCGAACGGAGGTCTTATCGTGTGACATAGGAGATCACGGTGACGAACTATACCGGCGACGCGCGCGACTACCTCAAAAAGTTGATAGGGTTGATGGGCGCAACATTTACCCCGAGCATGTCCGGCAAAAATACTGTGCTCATAGCCGCATAGTTGGTCCACAAGTTTTTTTCGCGTGATGCCACTGATACATTGTCCCTGTCTGTAGTATTTCGGGGAACAAGGCAAATAAGGCCCGTAACTGGTCCATCCCAGTCGTCAACCATACGTGGTTAGAGGACTGCTTCATTCAGTGGAAAAATCTCACTGTCGGTCTTGAGAAATACGTCATCTTCCCGCCTGGCCTTGACTTCTCCGATAACCTCGGCGAGCGTGGCATCCAACGCGAGGTTATACTCGAGTCGCTTCCTGATCTCGTAGCGGAGCTGGTGCATTTGAGGAGTCCGGCGACTCCTGTGGCGGGGGTCTCGAATAATGATGATACAGGGAAGCAGTCTCCGGTACACGCAGGGAGGCCCAGCACTGGCCAAGTTAATGAAGTAGAGGGCGCGACAGGCGGACTTGACTGCAATGACCAGCTGAATGTTGACGATGCTCGAAGTAGGGGAAACGACCTTATGCAAGTGGACGAGCCCGAGGCAGCCGCGCCTCACGATCTAGGGCAGCAACACGAGCCTAAACGCACTTGGAAGTCTCCTAGGCGAGCAAGCACGGGTCATTCTCCGTTGCGACAAGCTATTTCTCCGCCAAAGCACGCACACGAGCGCCTTTCACCTGGCAAGCGCCGCGACGGAGCTGACCAAGAAACAACAGAGGACGAGGACGAGCCAGCTCCGACGAAAAGACCAACACGTTCCGGGTTGGCAGCGGTAGGTTCTCTTGTCAACAGCCCGTCAAATGCACCCCAGAGGTCTCTGTCGAAGTCCTCCCCGGGGTCACCGCTTCTTCGGATGGAGTCGGTCCTTATGCCACCCATGGGGACCGGCGTGGCCCTTGCGAAATCGTCGCAGCGATCGGCGAAGACAAGCCCAGTCAAAGACAAGCCACAAGGTCGCAATCCTCAGGAGAGATCGATTTCTCCAGAGCGCGTATATCCACTGTCATCCCTCACAGTTGATACGACCATAGACCGGGAGGAAGGACCATCAAGACAGGTGTCGCGCCGCTCCGCGGCGAGCAGAGCTTCCCAGCGTTTGAGGGAGGAAGTCATGCCTGACGTGGTCAGTTTTGAGAAGGAGATGCGGCGTGGCCATGTTCGGGCAGCCAACGTTCCTGAGAGTAGACAGGGGAAGGAGAAAACGGACATGGGGTCGAAGGCAGTGGGTAAGGGTAAGAAGCGCGTGTCGGTCCACAATGGTGCGGAAGGCACCCCGTTTTCCGATGATGAGCACGATCGCAAGAAACGGCGCATCAGTGGCACGAAAGGTCGCTTTGCGGGGGCGGGTCGGGCTGAGGATGGAGATGAGCGCTCTGACAGAACAGGTGCCAGTTCACAGGGGACGGCGGATATTCCATCGGGCAAAGTTGCAAAACCGAAGAAGACCCCTCCCGGCGGAGACATTACTAGGCAAGCGGAATGTTACTCGTAACATCTGTTCCATGCTGATTGATCACAGAGTTAGGATCCTAGTAACACAAGTCGCGTTGGAAGATCACGAAGAGAGGGTGCGTAGCAAAAAATCTCGAAATGTTGTTTAATTTCATCTTTGCGTCTTTTTTAGGCGTTGGCGAAGCTCGGTGCGAAGATCGGCGTAAAACCGAGCGAGTGTACCCATTTAGTCGCCAAGAGCCTTGCGCGCACGGAAAAGCTCCTCTGCGCGATGGCAGTTGCCCCTCATTTCATAACTGAGAGGTGGGTTCGCGATTCCGTCACTGCCAAAAGGTTACTCCGTGGGTGGTTTGCCTTAATTCTAAGTTCGTAGCGTCCAACTCTCGTAATTGACAGCTACCGACAAGTATGTGCTTGCCGACCCCGTCAGCGAGATGAAATGGAAGTTCGAGCTGGTCGACGCGTTGAAGCGTGCAAAAGCGAACAGGGGCCAACTGTTTGCAGGCAAAGTCTTCTACGTGACAAATAACGTGCCGCTAGATAAGAAACTGTTGAAGAATGTCATTCTGGCACACGGTGGGCAGGTGAGCCGTCGCGGCAGTAGTGCGCTAAAGTTGCGGACCATTGATTCGATTGCTTGGGTCACAGATACGTCAGCAAAATCCAACCGTTCGTGCATTGAGCGGCAAATCGTCCGGCCTGCAGCACTTCGTGATTTCGTGCGCCGAAGACGCCTCAGTATGGCGGCCTATCGCCGAAGCTGGGCACGCGATTTACTCCCAAGAACTCGTACTCAGCGCTGCTCTCACGCAGGAGATGCGTTTGAATGATGAAGAATTCCGAGTTGACACGCCGTCGTGATTACACTTGGCGGAATGCGGTAGTGCGAGTGCTTTGTTAGCTGGTTTGCGTGTCGTCGGTCGTGCTTGGTTCTTAATTCTGGAAGACCGATAGTTGTATATGAATCACCGCATTCTTTCCACCGTCCTTACCTGTCTCTGCATTTGTCATGGACCGTCGAGAACGGTCACACGCCCGCACCCCGCATACGCTGTGTTATCAGGCGTCTCATCAGGGCGCTTGAGCACAAATGCCAGGTTGATAGACAAACGGGTGTAACTTATATTACATTGTACCTGGACATTTTGGGGAATCTATCAACTACTCCCATACAACTGCGGCTGGTTCATTTAAATCGATGGAGAGACCGGAAACAACAAGGCGTTGGACCGCAGGAGTGTACATCCATTTTGGTGCTGGGAGAACGATCCCATTGACGCGCACGCGTCGGGGGGCCTTGTCGATGCCGAGGACGGTGAGAACCTCCAGAGGCTGGACGACGCCGAACGCGCCGTGACCCGCGATCGCTACCTGCCCGCATTGTACATCAAAGTTCAGCGTGCGGCTCGGCGACGGGGCGTTGTCGGGCAGCTGCGTCTCGCCGTCATCGATCAGCGCGGTACCGTATGCGCAGCCTTCGCGGCCGAGCGAGACGAGGAGGGCGTACGGCGCCGTGGCGGATGCGCGCGTCGTGTACGCCGGTTGCGAGTGCAGGAGGAGCGCGGCACCCGAACGGACGAGCACGGGGATGTGGCTGAGCGGCGCAGCGAGGTCAACAGTCACAGCGTTTGTTTCGCTGTCGGGGGTGCCGCTCACGACGGCGTGGGTGTGCCAGTCGCGCCAGATGACCTGCCCCCGCCCGGGGAGGAAGCCTGTTCGAAGTGAGTAGTGGGTTGATTGAGCCGCGCGTGCACTAAGGTTGCCAGGCCGGGCTATGGCGCTCACCTGAAACGGAGGACACGTTCGGTGTCAGCACAGGGGTAACTAGGATATCGCTCCCGACCATGAACTGGCGGTCGACGGGGAGTAGTTCCGGCTCTTGATGGAACTCGAAAAAGAGCGCACGGACGGGCGGCGTCCCGTACAGCGATGCGTTGGCGAAGAGCGTATACTGGTGGGCTTGTGTTATAGTACAAAGCAGCAGAGCACCGGAACGAGAATAGACACACCCAGTACGGGAGTAGAGCATAGCGCACTGCGATAGCAGTGCGGCTGGCATGCGCGACGCTGTCCCATCTGTACGGTTCCTGAGAGATCGCACCACGAACGTTGTGGTTGCGGAAAAAAGGGGTGAACGCTGCCAGTTGCATCCACCGATTACACAGTTCCTCGTCAGTATTCCCAACTGTAGGCACATTATCCATCTTATCGACGTTTCATCAAGGAGAAATCCTCGCTTACAGAAGCCACAAGCGTCCGCCCCCACCATCGGGATCTGGAAAAGCTGAAACTGTAACACCCCTTGGATGCTATAGTGCAAGTACGACCACTCGCTCCAGTTGTCCCCCAGCTTATGTGAGGGCGCGTCAGTTCCTATAAAGGACTGCGCTGCTATGTGAAAGACGTCGCTTTACTTACCCAATGTCCCGTCCACCTCCCCGAACCGGCAAATGTAGAGCGGGAAATGAGGAACGGGCGTTTCCCTGGATGCAGCTCACGAATGGCCAGATGCGCTGCTCTCGACATGAGGTGTCCAAACAGGTTGTGCACGTCGAGCTCGGTCAGACCACCGTGATGCGTCGTGTTGATTGCAATCGTTTGTGCTGACAAGTCACCCAGCGCTACAGAGCATATAATTTGATCCAATTCATGAGGATGAGAGATGCTCACCATTGTGAATCGCATATGGCAGCTCGCCGCTGGGGGCGAGAGGGGACTTTATGTTATGGGTGTTAGTATCCCCGTCCTTGTTGCCGACTGAAGGGTTGATCCCAGCTCCATATGTGAGCAACCCATTGACAGTTATATTGCCGCTTGGCCCCGAAATCGTGGCATTGTACCTAGAGCAGCCTCAGGCTTACCATAAAGTTGTATTGACAAGCTGACTCTTACCCTTCTGGATATGCAGTTATTAGGTACCCAGGCTCCCCAAAAAGAATGACTGTAACAGCACGAGTAGGACGATCAGGCGTCGGAGCGCTGTTTCCCTGATCAGCAATAGGCAGGTTGCGACCTATCTCCCCCTCTTACCAGTGACCATCGCAGAAAGATTTCACTTCATTCATATCCAGCCAAAGTCCAGAAAACTCGACGCCGAGCGACGACCAGTTTTGCAGAGCCTCGGTCCACCACAGTTCTACATTCGGCGCAAACCAGTCTGGGAAGACCTAGAAACACGCGATCAGTCTGCCCGTATAAAGAATTCTTCCCCTTACAGTGTACCCGGGCCAAACTTGGCCAATAAACACAGACTGGTCTGGATTGCGAATAAAAACATCTCTTGAAGTATAAGGTGTAAGTATAGAGTCCTTCGATGATGGTGAGTGATTTAGGGATTCTCACAGTTCTGTTCCGCGAGTGAAAGGGTCGTACTAGAGAGGGGTCCTCAGTTTAATAAAAGACCGCCTGAAATCTCCAGGATGCAAAACTTACAACGTCCGTCTCGTTCGTCACAAGAGCAGCATAACCGTGAACAATGGGAACATCTATCTGACGGATGAGTTGCATCCTCAGTAGGGAAACAAGATTGCATACAATGTTGCCCATTCGCCTTCTGTGGAAACAAATCAGCTTCGCTCTTGATGAGTAACCGAACGACCAACCAAGTCCCTAATGAACTTGCGCGTTTCTTCGGCGGGAAACGTTACGGGGTCAGTGGTAAAGTCTCTGTAGTCGTGATACAACTCTAGGTCGTTCCACATTACTGTATGAGGTGGTTAGTATGAGATCGGTGGGTTGAGTATGGACGTTTCTCGAACCTTCAAGGGGGATGTCCGCCGCACGCATAGCATCTACCTGCTGTCTCGTTTCAGATAGACTCGTGTAACCCCATCTGCACAGATGGAAACCGAAGCCCCAATTGGGCAGCCGGGCAGGCAGGCCAACCAGCCGGCCGTACTGTTCGATGACGCTCTTCGGATCAGGACCAGAGAAGAAGTATAGGTCGAGTGTTCCCCCAATGATGCGAAATTGAATCAGGGATTGGTTCGAAGATGGGGGTGTTGCAAGGACGATATCAGACCCAGTCGTGCTGAGCGGAAAGAGTCAGACAGTTGGAGTAGACTTGGCCGAAGAAAATGGCGAAGTCGCGGCGTACCTTGAGAGGAAGACTCCATGAGACTGGAAAGTTCTGGTAGACGGGTTTAAGCGGTGTTCAAGATACACGGGATGTGAGCCGTAACTACAATAAGATGGAAGATGAGAACTAGCGAGAATGGAGATGCTAAGAGAATTTAAAGAGAGATTGCGGACATGTTTTCATCGAGAGGGTCTGCTTCATCTCTATTCCACATTGTTTGTACCGTTCCATTACGCACGTCCCGACGGAACCCACTAGAGGCCACGACTTCGCCCAACCCATAGATGTTGGCGTCCAACGGAAGGGCGGAGGTGAGCTGTGAGGTAGGCAAGAATATAATCACGTGATCGGTTGGTTATAAAAAGAAGAAACACTTTACCTGTAAATATCTGTCCTCGAAAACCAAAGGGAACCCATCGAATGCCAAACTGGGGTCATCCCCGGCCCTCAAAAATGCAGGGATCGGCGCGGGGGGTAAAGACGTCAGACGTGTATCGAAAATGGGCTCCGAATAGGGATCGGATCGGCGAGTGATCCAAAAGGCGAATGGCGATGCTTTGTAGTGAAATTGTAGGTCCGCACGTTCCGGGGAGCTCGGCTCTGTCAGTTTTGGCGGGTCGAAGTACTCCGGGGGCAGGGCAAATCGCTGAGCCGATGTGTCGGAAACGTTGACGTGCAATCTGTTGTGGGGGAGTAACAAAGCAAGCGAAAGCATGCTCAGTTCGAGTTGGCTCCGTAAAGGACTATTAGTGCGGGACGCACCGAGAAGTAGTTTCATAAGTGACCTGAATGGTAAGATTGAGGATATCGTCTCCGAATGCGTCGCACGGGCGCCCAGCGAGATTAAGTTGCGCTGTGAATCCACTCCAATTCTCGACGAGCGAATCGAGCACATAGCCTAAGAAGAAGAAAAAAAACAGTTTAAATTCGGCAAGAGGATAGCAACAAGTGGTGGAAATAGACCTGGACAGCCAGTGACGTTTAGGGAGTACTTCTGCTTCTGCGCACGCCCGTTGCGGATCCCGTTGGGAAGCGTCGGTGTCACGGTCGTAGGCGTCCGGCTCTGAGTGAGCCACCACTGCCAGTCCAGGAATGGCGCGGATCCGAAAAAGAGTGCTACTGCCAAGGGAAGTATCGCCCCAAAAAAGGCCCTAAGAAGCCGCGACGCACGACGACGTAGTCGCACACACATGGTGTCAGCAAGTCAATTACCCTCCCCACGATTCTCAGAAAGAAATTTAAAGCTTTACCAGGTGTAGTAGTAATGATGCCCTTGAGTTTGGCTCTCGCAGAAGTTCTGACTGCAGAGTACTACACGTTCATCACGTTTAGTCTCACGTCGACCCTGCGAGGAGGCTGCTGATTCGGGGCTACTATCGTCACGAGTTGGCATTCTATCTTCCTTGTCTCCAACAGGAGCATCGTCGTCGACGTTAGGTCCTTCGCCGCCCCCGCGGCCGTCATCATAATCATGATGCCTCAATCGGAACTGTCGGATTGGAGTGGCCATTCCAGTCTTACTGCACAAGCTATTAACTGGTGTAACAGGCGGTACAGTGGGGCAGACAGGAGAAGTAGCTTAAGATGCGCCCCGACTCTATTGGCTATATATCGATGAAGTGGGAAGGGTCCAGTTGGGGTTAGCACGGCATCAGCATGTCTACTTCAAGTTATTTGGTAAGTACCTTACGTCTACGTTGATCCATGGATTTTGTACACACATTTACGTGTACCCGTCAAATGAATAAGATTTTTTTTGGTGCACAGACTGTGACCGTGATTGTGTTACTACTATCATGTGTGGGGTTATTCAAAAAAATTTGCGAACCTTTGAATAACTCAACATCAAAGAGGTATTTCTTTAATCAGACAGAGATAGATATTGTATAACATGTTTTCTATTGGACTATAAGCTTATTTTGAGGATTTCCCTTGTGGAT
>QFDV01000030.1:1771-12993 GCA_003315845.1 Lactarius trivialis
AAGCGCGCAGGCTCTCTGGTCACCCTGTGACCAGGATCAACAAGGAAGCGGAGTTTGTTGAAAGAGTCAAATGCTACGTCAGCCAATAAGTTCTATGCCTGGTGTGTACTCTATGGCCTGGTGTTTTACAATCCAACGCTTCTAATCGTCTTTCACAGCAGTTACCAGCGCGCGCGATCATACCTGTCTCATTTGTCTGGTGGATCAAATTACTTGTCTCGTCTCGGTCGTAGAACCACAGTCTACTGTCTTACAGTCCCGTAGATAAATACTCCTGTAGTTGATCGAGTACGCCTTAGTTGTCGCATAGCAATTTGAACCAAACAAGTATCAACAGGGTCGAAAAGCGACACGACACACGGATTCACGGGCACTCGCGCCTAACTTAGTCGACGACGATGAACTTATTCAGGCTCGTGGGTCAGTATCCTTAGTTTCTACCGGGAATAGTCCCTCCTAACCGCCATAAAGGCGACCTCTCTCACCTCGCGTCAATCTTCATACTCCTGCGCAAAATACAAACAACCCGCTCTTGTAGAGGTCTGTCTGCCCCTTCCGCTTGGCGTCCAGACGCGCACGCACTCACTCAAACGCCGCTTCCACAGGCATCTCCTTCAAAACGCAAGCACTCTATGCTACCGTCTTCGTCGCGCGGTACCTCGACCTGTTCACCTCATGGCACTCCATCTACAACATTGTCATGAAAATCTTCTTCATTGGCAGTAGCGTATACACCCTCTTCCTGATGAAAGTTCGTTTTCGGTACGTTGCCATCTAGCTCATTACCGCCCTCTGCACCCTTCTTTACCCGACCCGTTTGCTCGCGTTTAGGCCAACAAACGACCCGTCCATCGACACTTTCCGCGTCGAGTACCTCCTTGGGCCCGCACTCATCCTCGCACTCCTCTTCAACTATTCCTACTCCGTCACAGAGGTCTTCTGGTCTTTCTCCATCTTCCTCGAGTCCGTCGCCATCCTCCCGCAACTTTTCATCCTCCAGCGCACAGGCGAAGCAGAAACCATCACGACGCACTATCTCGCTGCCCTCGGCGCATACCGCGGGCTTTACATCCCTAACTGGATATACCGGTGTGTCATCGTCGGGCCTCCTCCCCCCGAGCCTCATTGTCGCTTACACTGGCTTTTCCGGGCTGTTTTCAGTTATTTTGTCGAGGATCTTGTCGACCCGATCTCAATCATGGCAGGACTCGTACAGACAGGGCTCTACCTCGACTTCTTTTATGTGTACTTCACCAGGTACGCATCTCTTGACGCCTTACATGACCTGACGCTGACCCACCTTCGTTCACAGAGTACTTCAGGGCCAGAAATTCGAGCTACCAGCATGACACACCAATAACCATTAACATGATGTCTACACCTCGCCTAGCGCTGGTCCTGCCGCGAAAATAAAGTTATTTTTAGATTGGCCTCTGTTGGTAATGCAATAAGCTACACATCGATATGCGTGTCTCTCAATGAGATGCGAGTTCATAACGGCGAGAGGCGTATCCCTGCGCTCGAGCTATATACCACCATGCTAAACGTACTGTCCCCGTGCGAGATGCTATCCACCGTCGGTTCTACGAGGTAGTTCCCCGCCCGTAGCGCAACTTGCGCCGTCGCGGCACCAGAGTGCGCGTCAGTGAATGCTCCGGACGATGCGAGCGGTGCCCCGCCCGTTCCCGGAAGTAATGCGACTTTCACGAACAGGGGCGCGTGGGGCTGTAAGCGGATCCTTTTAAGAGGCAGGGTCATGAGTCGCTGCGTCATAGCAAAAGTAAGGAGGGGACCTACTTGACTTGGGCAGGCGTGGGCAGCTCAAGCGCATACCTCGTGTCCGCGCCCTTCGTCCTGCGTGAAAATTAAGTAACGGGCACCGGGCTGACTGGCGAGCAGGAGATAGAGACGCACCATTCCCCGCGCACGGTCTTGGCGAACATCCCCGCGCCTTCTTGTGGGATCGGCTCAATTTCTACTCGGTGCGAGCTGCGCACGAGTAGCGAGAAGGCGCCTTGGTGCGTAGGCGAGAAGGCTGACACCGCCAATGTAAAGTCGCCCTCTGTGTGTGCCAGGTAAAGTAAGTAAGCAAATCGCGCAGAAGTGGACGAGCCAACGTACGTGGGAGATCGGACGAAAATCGAGCAAAACCATACGTGTAGGCGCCGGACGTTGCGACGATGTCGCTCTGTACGAGGCTGTCGATTCGAGGGGGTGCGTCAGATCTCACGAATATTATACGGGCAACGGAGGGCGCGTACTCGAACACACGCTCGCCACGGCCCCAGATGGCCGTTGCGTTGACGGGCACGTCTCGCGGCGCGTGCAACGCGACCTCGATCCGTGTTTTCGCCGACGGTCCCTGCTGCGTCGTCGTCGTCGTCGTCGTGGGGGGCACGCGCAGGCGGTACTGCGGGTTTAGCATGAACGTGGGCAGGGTGTAATTTCCGCCGGATGTCTTGGCGGTCAGAGCGCCCGACATCCTGAGATCGAAGGGAAGCTTGCGTGGCGTCTCGTCCCAGCGCATCGTCAGCCGCGAGTATGCGGTCACGGTGAAGCCGACGTCGTCGAATGGGCCGTCGTAAGAGGCGTTTAGAGAGATCGTGCTGGAAGCATTGGAAGGGGGGACTGTCATTCGCACCTAACGTCAATGTCAGTTTTTGGCGCTGCTTCACCTTTGCGTGATCGTTCGTACCAAGACATGTGTGTTATCTGTATAGACGCCTTGTGTCTTGGCAGTATCCGCGAAGCTCTTTGGGGTGTCAGGGTGGCCATCGTCGTACTCGGCGTGGAGTGAGATGAACTCGGAGGGCCGGCGAGTGTCGATACGATGCCGCGTTAGGAGTATCCAGATTTCTTCCGATAATCCCGGGACGCCTTTGGGGCGTTCAAGCAGAAGTCGAAGTATCTGGTGAACAGCTAAAAACAGGTAAGGCTGATTATATGTGCCCATACTAGACGACGTACAGTCGATTTTCCCTGCCTCCGATAGATGCGCAGCCCCCCAAACTCTAAGTAAAAAGTGAATCGGGAGCGCCGCGTACACTTGCATAGGAACTCACCCGTGGTAGAGAAGTCGGCATTTGAACATCTCGGGATTCCAACTAACGCACACACATCCGAATAACGCACAAACATCATCCCAAGCCACATCAATAACCCCTGGATAAAGGTAAACAACCTAGTCGTGTATAACAAGTATGGCACCTACTACGCATCTGATCGTCACTCTCGTTGTCCAGAGACAAGTCTTCAAGGAGGGTATCGACTCCGGGATCAGTATCGTCCCTCGGTATCCAAGAGTCTAGGATCGTCAGCCACCGTGAGCCATCGTCTGTCTCCTTGACGTCTTCTCATGCGGTCAGAAACCATCAACGCATAGCATAAGTGAGCGGACCCATCACAGCATAACAGTGTGCGGGAAGGAGATTTACGAATCCCCGATCAGCGGGCGGTCGATTATCAGTCCCAACGGTCAGGATGCATTGCCCTGATAGCACATTAACTAGCTAACAGGGAGGACAGACACAGCACGCGCACCGTCACTAAATCCGTGGACAAGTCGTGACCACGTTTGTTCCCGCTGGAAGGAAGGACTACAAGGATGAACGACGTATACCCACGATGATCAAAACCAGGAACTACCTTTTAATTTCCAGGTAGTCCGGTATCCACCCAGCTAACGCACTAGAACGACACAGATGAGATGCCAGGAGAAGAAAAAAGGGCTGGGCTCGTACTGTATATCCGTGCTCGAGTTTCTGAGACGGCCATTAAGTCACAGTCACGAAGGTCGGGCGAGCTAGACTAACGCACGAGCCAGGAAAATCATATCCTCCCATGAGTTTCAGATACTGTGCAACAGAGTGAGCCACATGACAAAACTAGAACGTCTTGCTACGCACAGCTTTCTCAACTAGGGACGGCCACATGTCCTTTCGCTTACTCGTCATACACATAGGGCACCCGTCGGGGCGAAAGGGGAGGCGATCATCGATAACTACGGGTACCGTAAATCCTGGCCACTCGCAGTCCGACAAATGGGGAAAAGATCCACTCACCAACCTAAGAAAGTGAGAAAGGGCACCACCGCGGAGGGAGGGGGACATACTCGTCGATAGGCACCGTTAAAAAATAGTTTGAGTTCATATTCGCCTGTCGGAGAAACGTGCAACCTTCCGTCCGGCCCTCGGGGGTGGAGGGAGGGCAGGGCCGCCTGTGGGGTACCATTTGATCAGAGAGTCCTGTTGACACACACAAACTAGCGGAATGAGCAGACCTCCGAGTTGTGCGTCCGGCTGTGGAGCAGACAGACGATGATGGACGCGCAGAGGGAACAATCGGCCACGATGCGCTGGACGATATCCTCCGGGCGGAGATCCGGCGAAAATATCTTGGCCTTGGCATTGGTGTGTCTTGGCCGGCGCCAAAGGACGGCAGCTTCTTTCTGTTCTGGCGACAAGTCGAGCAAGCCGTATGGATCGCTAAGATAGTGTAAGGCAATAATCCATGGAGCAAAAAAAAAACGCAACAGGTACCTGAATGATGATGATGCTCCGATCCCTGAGGTTCTATCGGAAGTGCCCGCTGTCCAAAGCGGCGCGACCACGCCATTTATCACCGACCCTTTTCTCAACACGAGCTGCTGCTCCTCTGTATACGTCATCATCATCATCAGCGATCGCATATCCAGAGGGGGAAACGAACGAACCTGGGGCAAATGGGTCACGCAACACCGGTGCCAGATCGTGCTTGACGGCCTTGATTCGCTCCGCACGTTCCAAGGCGCGGTCCGCGTCTTTACGGGCCTGCACCTGTATCCGAGGGTGAGCGGCCTCGCGACTGGCGTTGAGGAATGCGGAGGCCGCTTGGATGTACAGGCGAAAGGCGGTGTCGAGATCTTTGGCGAGTTCAGCCCTCGCTGCGCGTGCGTAGAGGCTCTAAACGGGACAGCCGTGTGGGATGGAAGAGCCGAGCGGGGAGACGGGCGATAATCGCACCTCGGCTTCGGACATTGAGGTCCCCTTTGTGTAGTCTCGTACTTGTCTCACACGCGAGCTGCGTTCACGGTGAGTTTTGTGAACACCACGTTTTAGATCTTCGCACTGATCCGGTACTTATGACCGAGACAAGCTAGAATAATGATACTACGGATAAAGTACGCCGCGTGCGAAATTTGCAGCGTAATGATACGCTCGCTGTCGCGTGTGCCGATGACTGCGCTCACTGATGGGGTAAGTTACTGGACAGATGACAAGAGACGAGGAACTGATGTAGGTAGGTAGGTAAGTATGTATGTATGTATCTACTTCGCAGACAAGTGATGTGCAGTGAAAGAAAGGGAAAAGATACTAATGCGAGCACAGAAAATTGTAACTACTTGTAAACTACTGACAGAGTGTGGCCGTAAACTTGGGTGGTGTGTACGTACATATGCAAACGAAACCGAGCTTGTATGTAAACTACTAGTAAAAAAAAAATACGAAACAGGGGCTTGTACTACAGCAAAATGATAATCCAAGACAAAGTCGGGTGAACACATGGCATAGAAACAGGTCGAGGAGTGGTACAGAGCATGGCAAGCGATTTTTGATTTGAGGGTATAGATGTGAGACGAAAATTAATGGGGTCAGACACCGTAACGCTGAGCTAGGCGCTCTTGGATAGCGGGTGGGAATGTTTGCACCTGCGCAGTCCAACCCTGCGGGTCATGGGTCTTGAAACCAGTCAACAGCGCCTGGAACATCGAGTTAAGCTCCTCGGATGGTTGATTCCACCGGACGATGGCGTTGCAGAACCACATCAAGCTCTACAAATAGCTCCATCAGTATTAGCCCTCAAAACCGTCACCCCCATCTTACACACCTTGGCGATGCCCATCGGATTCACCTGGACGAGCGTGCACAGCCCCCGGAAAGCCGAATCCTTCTCCTCGTTATCACGGATCTCGTACAGCGCTTGGCACCAGGCTTGCGCAAAGTCCGGTAATACCGGCGCGACCATGCGTGGGTGCATGAGTCCGATACGCCCTATTGATACGGCAGCATTCTCATGCAAGCTGCGCGGTGCCTTGGGATGTAGCAGGAGGGGCACAAGACGAGAGATCAGCGGTTGTACCCATTGTGCGAATTCGGGTTCATCTGCGGAGAGAGCGTGGGTCAGCAACGAGTGACGCCGCGTTTGACGGAATACCAACCGCGGCCGTAACGTAGAGCAACTTCTCCAACGGACCACGCGGCGTTATTACACGCCGAGATGAACTCAACCTTCGGCTCAGGGTCGAGCTGAAGGATGAGCTCGTGCATGACCTGTGGCATGTGTTGCCGGAGGAGTGGGAAGCATGCCATTGCGAGATCGCCAACGAGAGCGTACGCAGACTGCCGCACTGGGGCTTGCGGGTGTTTCAGACACAGGACAAGCAGCTGGAAAAATGCAGGCTGGCTAATTTCGATGAATGGTTTGAGACCCATACCAAGGCCTTGAGTCAAGCCGGATAAGAGATCTAGAGCAACAACCAAGAAAGTTTTATCTGGTTCATCGAGCTCTGGGTTCTGATGCCAGGTCTGGTACTGCACGATGGATGTTCGCGCGATATTGACGCAACGCTCAAAAACAGGACCAGAATATGGAAGGAAAGCGGAACCCATAGCGATGGTAACAGATGCCAAGCACTGACGATGAAATGGGGTGAGGTGCAGCCGGGCGTCACTGAACAAAATTTGCCATACCTCCAGAAGCGGAATAAGATCCTCGTCATCGTCTTTGAGCTTGGACCATTTCTTGTTAAGCGGTGGCATCAAGATATCCACATACATGGGGTTCTGCAAGGCAGGTCCCACGGCGTCCGCCAACGTCCCGACAGCGTCATATAGGATGAGCATGTTTTTGTGCTGATATTTTTCGAATGCAAAAACGAGGTTACGCAGGACGGGTTCCAGGTATGGTGCGAGCTCAGCCCCTGCGTCTTCCTCGAGTGTTGCAAAGGCGCTGCAACCGGCTTCCTGCACGCGCTTGTTGTTATCCAAAACCATGCGGAGAAGCTGGGAAGACAAATTAGTACATTTCACAGAAGCATAGAAGCACACCGGATTGAAGATATACGTACGCCCTCCATAGTAGGAATAAAGAACTGCGCTTTGTGGTCTTCGGTGGTACCCGCGGTGCACCAGTTGGCATACCGCCCTAATGTCCAGCACGTAATCGACCTAACAAGGGGCTACACCAAGGATGGTGTCGGAAATCAAATCCCGATCATCACGATTGAGGACAAACCTTAGGATCATTTAATGATTGAATCAAATACGGTATTAGCATGGGCAGGTGTGGCTCGACGGCTTCGATGCAACCTGATAACATTCATCAATAAGTGAGTGTGATTGCCAGAGTTTAGCATACCTTCGGCTATGGCGCCGAGTGCAAGAATGGCGCTCTCGCGTTGTAGCCAATCCGTATTCCAGAGTTTGTTCTTGAGGGGCTCGAGCATTACATTGAGAAGGTCCACGGAAAAGCGTACGGCGAGTACGTCAAGCGCCGCCGCCGCACATTTACGGAGGTTCCACTCCGTGGACATTTCGTCGGCGAAATCATCATCGTCCATCTCATCCTCAAAATCGTCGTCTTCACCGTCAAGCTGCTCTTCGCCATACGCGCCAACCTTCTTCGGCGCATCGGCGGCGGGGGAAGACTCACCCTCGCGTTCGAGACCATGGGACTTGCCTCCGTAATGACGAGGCTTGATGTCACTCTCCTTGTCCGGGACCGCCGCATCATCTTCCTCATCGCCTTCGAGCCATAGCAAGTCATCATCGCTGTAGACCATGCAGTCGAGAAGGACTGGCGCCACGCGTGGGAGTAATGGATGTAGGTACTGGGCCAATTCAGGGTCTTCAGCAAAGGTTAGCCAGAACTCACACGCCTCCAGGGCAACGACCTCGTTTTTATCCTTCGTCGAGAAAAGCATGTACTCGGCAACGTTGCCAAGTTCTGGCAAAAGCTTGTCGGGGCGTGACGCGAGTAGAAGGACAAGTGCTTGGCAAACGTGGCGACGAACTTGGGGCTCCTCATCGGAGGCACGTTTGAAGAGGCACGCAATGAATGTGTCGATGTGAGCATAAAGAGCGCTCGCGTTAATGGGAACAAAGTAGGACAGACACGCCACGGCGTGCGAGCGAATTTTAGCATTGTGATGCTCAGTGAGCATGATAAACTTCGGGACCATAAAGTTGAGGGGAAAGGTCCCGTTGATCTCGACATCGAGCTTTCGGGGGTAATCCTCGCATGCTTTTTCAAGAACGTTGAAGGCAGCCTAAGGAAATCAAGAAAGTTCAGCAATTCTGGATTATCGAGACGTGGCACCATGCGGCGAGAAAGAAGAAACCCAATACAGGATGAAAGAATCCAATGGGCGATTGTAGCCAGCGGCTGTGACAACCGCTTATGTCATAAAAAAAGAGAAGCAAGACGGCGGTGAATGCCCTTTTGACCGTTTTTGCCTGACCACTTGATGTTCATATCTCGCACGTCTTCCCGAAGTTTAATATCGGCAATCGCCCTCCGAGGGGTAAATGCTCCAAGCGCAGAGGGTAGTTTCTAGCGCCGCGGGTAATCAGGAGGTATACATCTCCCGGGAGGATGTTTTGAGTTGCACGAGGACGAATGGCAGTGGCATCCAAAAAAAAAACCAAGAAGGGTCGAGATTGAAGAGGAAGACACACCTCTTGGTGGACAGTATCCTGGTCATCTAGTTGGTTGACAAGTAGCATGAGACACTCGGGCCAATTTTTCGGCTCGAGGATGCCGAGAAATGCAACTATGTCCTGAGCGGCGGCACTGCGAATCATGTCGCTAGGATCCCTGAATGCATGCAAGATAGCAGCCTTGACAAAGGCGATGACCTCCTGGGAGGCACGGAGGACGAGGCGAGCATTATTCTTAAGGAGGTAGCCGGCGATGGTCCTGATACGATCCTCCTGCTGTGTGAGGGCGGAGAGGATGTATGCTAGGTAGGCGATATAGTCCGGAGCGCGCGTGAAACTGTTGAGTTTCTAGAGTGGAAAAAGGTATAATTTGCGGGTGATAAATGAAAGGAATGAACGATGAACTCACGTGGGTTATACTGCGCTGGACGGCCTGGTTTGTGGAGCTCGTAGATTCGAAGATGGTCGACAAAATTTCGTCGAGGTCCTGTTGTTGTGGTGACCAAACGTTCATGGTGTGGCAAGTGCGTTCAGGCTAAGTTGAGAGGTTCTCCCTCTCCGTTTCACGCTCTTATTCAATAAAGTACACCAACACGCGTTACCTGTCACAATGTCACATTCGTCACACGCATGGTCACACATATCATAATGGCGGATATGAGCGCTTCTGTCACGCTTCTCTTGCCGTAAACCTCATGCGACCCGAGGTTCTGTGGCCTGAAGCCTGGTCGTCCAGACGAGGAGACACAGGATTTGATCCTTATCATGACCCTATCCCATTCATCCCATCCCATCCCATCCCATCCTCGAAAAGGACAGCGCTAATCAATGGATGTTCTATTAGAAACAGAGTTTGACAACCCTTATTGGTAATTACTGCCCCGCTTATTGGTCCAGATCCAAGTTAGAATCTCCAATCGTCGCCAATCCAACTCCTCCACCTGCGAACTGTTCATCCGCCCCAGCTTTACCCATCATACTCCTCCTATCATCACCGAACATCTGATTATCTGAAATCACACTCGACACTGGTCAGTAGCCGATCGCAGCTGATCGGACCGAACCTCAATGGCAGGGCATGCGGGGTAGCCCTATTCTTTTGCACTCCGCAACTTCGCTGCAGCTATCGCCCCTGCACTAGTACGCAATGTCGGATTTCACACATCTTGGTGCCCACTCTAGCTTGCGCCCATTTTTACGACTGGTGTGATGTAGCTGTGGGGTGAACCCAAGGTAATGGCGTCGTCTTCTGAACGCAAACCTCCCTTGCTCACCGGACGAACTCTAATATAGTTTGCGGCATCGGCGGTGGTGACATATGACTTAGGAGCCCATGTGTCAGATGTCGGTGTGTCTAGAGAGCCCCGTTGTCAATACTACAGTAGTTTCCTTCATGAGGGCATCCCCATATTATTCCCCACCAGAGTCACATTGCAAAGTCTCGTATTCTAGTTCGGTCATCCCGTAAACTTGAGGCACAATGCGGCGCCTGCTAGCCAGTGAGCGGCGTGACTGCCCCTGAGCCAGGTTGCGACACTGAAGTTAGTCCGGGACTAGGCACGTCGCCCGTTGGATTGAGCATGTACGCCTTGAGGAATGTACGCCAGCTTGCCTTGGAGGGTACGAAATGACCTTCGGGAACAACCGTGTGTGAAAAGGTAGCTCTCGACGAGCGCACGGGGGTTTGCGCACCTCCATCATGCATTTCTACTCGCTTCGTCTTGGAAACGTCAATCAGTACTCGCGACCGCTCCTCAACCACAAGAATGTCGTTCTTCCCCAAAACGTGAAGGGTGGGCGTCACGTATCCCTCCGAAAAGAGTGCGGCCGAGAGCGGACCAGCCACTTTGAACCCGGAGACCGCAACGCAGAACTGCCTGTGTGACCGACCACCGTTACGGCAGCAGCGTTAGCAGAACAAGGCCAAGACCTTCGAAGACTTGGTGACGTACAGGGGTGGGTGCGGGGGCTCGCCATCCACGAGGAACGGTGGGTGGAGGTGGGGCCGCTCAAGCTACGCGACATTCCATCATCTATTAGCCGCTGGGGACACCTGGCCATGTATAAAAGAATTTTCCGCACAAGAGCCGCTAGCAGAGCCGCTAATCCCGCGCCTTGACTTCCGATGCAAGTAAAAGCAGGCATCAAATCGTTCGTCCTTGCTTATTCGCCTGTCGTGCTCACCTGAAACCGAAGACACCCTGCGAAGCGTGAAAAAAAAAAAGGTAAGGAGCGTGGAATCATAAACTTTCGGAGACGGACCTCGAAGCGTTGGGTTCTCAATATATCCCGGAGATATGCGAGGCTCTCCTCGAGTCCGTCAGTGCGTGTGCGCGTCGGGTCGGTCTTCCACCAACCCCGTGGCTTGAGGGCGGGGTCATCAGATGTCGTTGATGCTTCTGCGGCGCCGAACGCATCCAGAGAGGTGGCAACACCGTGCCCAGTCAAGTCGACGGGAAACAGCACGTGAGGAGCATCGACGAACACTGCACCATTGCCAATTAGTAGTGGTGAGGGTGGAGTCTC